>LR738710.1:2933797-2952342 GCA_902687465.1 Secale cereale | reverse complement strand
TTGATACGTCCAAAACATATCTATAATTTCTGCTTGCTCCATGCCTCTTTTGTGTGATATTGCTATGTTATTTATGCACTTCCATACACTTTTGATCATATTTGGACTAACCTATTAACTCAGTGCACCCCAGTGCCAGTTTCTGTTTTCTGCTGTTTTTGTATTTCAGGTTTTCCCATTACGTAAACTGCCAGAAAAATTCCGGGAAAAATATATAAAAAATCAGCGTTCCGGAAGCTTCCATGCGGGCAAAGTAGGGCCGGAGGGGGGCCACCAGGGCTCCAGGCGCCCTGGGGGCGCGGCCCCCTCCTGGCCGCGCCGGGTGGGGGGGGGGGGCACCTGGGCCCCCCAGCCCTCCGCTGATGCCCCCCTTTGGCATATATTTACATCGCGTCCCGAAACCCTCGAGGACGGAACCCTTTTTCGCGATCTCATCTTTGTTCCACCGCCGCCGCGCTTCCAAGATCGGGAGCACCAGGAGAACTCTTCCCGGCACCCTGCCGGAGGGGAGGATCACCACCGGGAGCTTCTCCACCACCATGGACGCCTCCCGGATGAGTTGTGAGTAGTCTCCCTTGGACCATGGGTCCATGACCAGTAGCTATGTGATGTTCTCCTCCCCTCTTTGTCCTTCACTAATTAGACCTCGTGAGCTGCCCTACATGATCGAGGCACATATGTAATCCTTATGCTGTTGCTATGATGAGTTTGCTGGGATCCGATGGATTATGAGATTATGTTTAGATTGTGTTTGAGTAATATATTTGATTCACCTATTTTATATTTATGTTCTTGAGTAATTCTTGCATCTTCTCCGTTGCTGTTTATTGCTTTGGCCAAGTAGTAGGTAGTAACTCCAAGAGGGAACGTTATGCTTGATTGTGGGTTCATGCCCCTCGATGACTAGCTTGAGTGACAGAAACATGAGTCTAGGGGATGTGCTGTTGCCACAAGGGGGAAAACAACGGTGCTTGTACTCGCGGGTGCAAGGATTGTTTACTTTATGCAAAGTTCTTTAATGCAGTTGTCTGTTGCTTTGAGTTTACACTATGGGTGGGACTCGCAACTTAATACCAGCGAGATGTTCTGGATAGATATCTCAAGGTGGATGATTAGTAGTAGATGCAGATGGATTTCGGTCTACTTGCCTTGGCGTACCGCCCATGCTTTTGAGCCTCTACCTTTCTTGCAACATAGTTAGCATTGGTTTGCGCACATAATCCTGTCAATTGCCCAGCTGTAATTTGTTTACCTCGCTTAGCTGTTTTATCGTCTTTTGGGAGAGAGACATCACTAGTGAACATCATGGGACCCCGGTCCATATTACCATCACTGATCACATCCGCTATTTACTTTCTGTTCTTACTTACCAGTTGCAGTTATACCTATCACTATTATCTCTTGCGTTTGATCCTTTGTAAACGACAAGGCCGGAGGGATTGACAACCTCTCTATACTCGTTGGGAGCAAAGTTATTTGTATCTGTGTGCAGGTCCAGTCAATTGCTAAGTATCTGGCACCGTTAGCAGTTGACACCTTCTTGTTGAACCTTGGAGTCTCAGGGGAATTCGATCCTTGGTATCTTGCCAAGGGAAAACTACCGCTACACTGCATCTCAAACCTTCCACTTGGGGTAACCAACGAGGGGCGAGAATTCATCAAGCAAAGTTTTCTGGCGCCGTTGCCGGGGACTCCACTCTTCAAGATAGGGGAGTTGCACGCTATCTTTTACCTTTGCTTTTTTAGTCTTGTTAGTTTACCTTTCAGTTTTGCTTTAGTATCCTTTATCAAAAATCACAAAAATAGTTATCTTGCTTGCTTGCTGCTATGGGTTCCACCGAGAACACCAAGTTGTGTGACTTCACTAGTCATAACAACGATGACTTTATCTGCACGCCTATCACTACACCTGCCACTTCAGCACCTTCTTATGAAATTAAACCTGCTTTACTGAACTTAGTTATGAAAGATCAATTCTCCGGTGCTGAAGATGATGCTGCTTTACACTTAAACAATTTTGTTGAACTCTGTGATATGCAAAAATACCAAGAAATAGATGTTAATATTGTTAAGCTTAAGCTTTTTCCTTTCTCCTTGAGAGGAGGAGCTAAAATTTGGTTTCAATCTTTGCCTAGAAATAGCATAGATTCTTGGGACAAGTGCAAAGATGCTTTTATTGGAAAATACTATCCACCTGCTAAAATTATCCAACTAAGGAGTAACATAATGAATTTCAAACAATTGGATAATGAACACGTTGCCCAAGCTTGGGAACGCATGAAATCTCTTGTCAAGAACTGCCCTACTCATGGTTTGACTACTTGGATGGTTATCCAAACTTTTTATGCAGGCTTGAACTTTACCTCGCGGAACTTGTTAGATTCGGCCGCGCGAGGAACCTTTATGTCAACTACACTTGGTGCTGCCACGAAGCTTCTCGATGAGATGATGACCAATTATTCCCAATGGCACACCGAACGCGCTCCAACAGGTAGGAAGGTAAACTCTGTCGAGGAGATTTCCTCCCTAAATGAAAAAGTTGACTTGATCATGTCTCTACTTTCCAAGCAATCTTCTGTTGATCCTCGTGATGTTCCTTTAAATTCTTTGATTGCTCAAGAACAAGTAGATGTGAACTTTATCTCTAGAAACAATTTCAATAACAATGCTTATAGGAGTAATTTTGGTAGCAATCCTAGACCGTTCCCCTCTAATTCCTATGGGAACAACAATGCTTATCCTAGCACCAAGAACTCCACTTCTGAACTAGAGATTATGCTTAAAGATTTCATCACTACCCAAAAAGCCTTCAATAAGAGTGTAGAAGAAAAACTAGCCAAACTAGATGATCTCTCTTCGAAGGTAGACAATTTAGCCCATGAGGTAGAGTTGCTTAAAATTAGAAATTCTCCTCTTGAGGAGAGGAAGGTCACTCCTATGAATGCTATTCAAGTGCAAATTAATGAAAACATTAGGATGTTGGCTAAACTTAAAGAGAGATGGGCTAGAGAAAAGGAGGAAGAAGATAGAATTAAGAGCCTTCCTACCCACCACACTGTTGCTACTATCCAAGTTGTTGAGGATATCCAAACTCTTAGCACCCAATGCACTCCTGGTCCCATTGGACCTACTAATGGTGATGCTATGACCATAGAAACTACCAAACAATTGAGCCTAAAGGACACCACTACCACTTTACTTGATAGTAGTGACCTTGATTTTGATAATTGCACCCTTACCGAAGTTATTGATTTCCTTCACAAGATGTCTAGAGATCCCCGCACTAGCACACTTAACCTTGCCTTCACAGAGCATATCACTAATGCTCTCATCAAAGCTAGGGATGAGAAACTTAGGGTAGAAGCCTCCATACCTAGAAAGCTAGAAGATGGTTGGGATCCTATGATTAAAATTAAGTTGAATAACTTCTCTTGCTATGCTTTATGTGATGTTGGAGCTAGTACCTCCGTTATGCCCAAAAGAATATATGATATGCTTAAATTGAAACCTTTTGATTCTTGTTCTTTTGGTGTTCGTCTTGTTGATTCTTCCATAAATAAACCTTTGGGGAGGATCGACGATGTTCTTATCATTGTCAATGACAATTATGTTCTCGTTGATTTTACTATTATGGATATTGAATGTGAACCTTCTTGTCCAATTATTTTGGGACGTCCTTTCCTACGCACCGTTGGTGCCATCATTGACATGAAAGGGGGGAATATAAGATTCCAATTTCCTCTCAAGAAAGGGATGGAACACTTCCCTAGAAAGAAGATTAAGTTACCTTTTGAGTCCGTTATACGGGCTAGCTATTCTTTTACTCTTGATAAGACTTGATCTCTTTGCATTATGCCTAGCTTAAAGGCATAAAAGAAAGCGCTTTTGGGGGGCAGCCCAAAATGAATAAAATTTTTATTTTTCTTTTGTTGTGTCTTGATGTTGTTACTACAGTAGCATCATAATTGTATCTTTACTTTTCAGCTTTGTGCCAAGTGTAGCCTCTGATTGCAAGAAAGTTCAAAAGTTGTGACGTGCTGTCCAGGAAACAGATTCTGTCCTTGGACAGAAAATTCGTATAAAATCACCAGATCATCCTTTTGGTCTGAATTTTTTCGACAGCTTGCTCTATAGAATTGTCTTTCGGGCGTCTGTTCTGAGTTTTTTGATTTGAGTTGTAGAAGTGCCCCGAAAAAATTATTTACTACCTGCTGGTCTGTTTTTCACAGATTCTGTCCTGTTTTGCCTTTTCTTCGTTTTGCAAACCTTGAGCTTGCTTTTTCTTTGCAAAAACCTTTTGGCAATCTTGAGAAACAGTAGACCTTCAAGAATATCCTTATTTCCAGCAAGGAAAAATTATTTTATTATGGGTACTAACCTCGCTAATCAGATTATAATGAGTTATGTATGAAGGGAGTTTTCAAGTGTGCGAGGGAAGATGATAAAAAGATTCAGGAGTGTCAAACGCTCAAGCTTGGGGATGCCCCCATGCACCCCCAAGAAATATTCAAGAAGACTCAAGCGTCTAAGCTTGGGGATGCCCCCGTGCATCCCCTTCGCCATCAACATTATCAGTTCGTCTTTCGTTCCACTATATTTTTATCACTTCATGTGTTATGTGCTATGCTTGGAGGGTCTTGCTTTTAGTTTCCTTTTTAGTTTTCTTTAGCTTTGCTTGTTGTTCATAACGAGTTGGAACTCAGCTTTCTTTGTGTGGGAGAGAAACACGCTCCACTTCAACCTAGAACATAACATAGAATTTTCATGTCTATCCTTGCTGTGTGTGTTCTTTGTCTTTCAATAGCTACTATCATGTTCAGCTCTTAGTTTCCATGTTTATCTTTTTGAAGAGCTTTTGTTTAGTTGGTCGCTGGAACTCTCTTTAGTTATCATGCTTATCTTGTTAAGAGAGTTGGCTTCTATTGCACTGGTCGATATGTCTATGATAAAAATGCTATGTGCATAATGGTGCTTAGTAGTTCATGTTTTCTTATGGTTAGTCTCAAATAGCTGGGGGGTTCCCAATGTGTTATTGGAGTACCAACATGATTTGTTTGCCTACGATGTGGTATGGTTTAGTGATATCTTCCTTCAGGAATTTATTTTGATTGACTTGGCGTATGCTCACGCATATTTAAGACTGTAAAGAAAGTCCATCAAGCCTTGATGGTCTTTTATTTCTGAGTAGCGATGTAACTTCCATGCCCGATTCAATGTTGCTTTGTCGCTCTGCATGATTATGACCGCCATTGCTCTCTTAGTTGGTCGCTCCCAGTCTTTTGCTAATTAACCTTCACCTGTACTAAGCGGACTGACTGCTTGTGCATCCAAAATCCTTTAAAACCAGTTATGCCATATGAGTCCACCATACCTTCCTATACATGGTATTTACCTGCCATTCCTAACGAAGACTTTCGTGTACCATCTCGAAATTAATCAAAAAAGCATTTCTCTTTTGTCCCTCTGTTTTAGCTCATGAGGAAGTAGTAGTTAATTCATGATCTTTTTAAGTTGGACAAGCTTCACCCCGGGATTGCATGTCTAATGTGCAAACCCATAATACGAGAAGGAACTGGCATAGAGTGCGCCCGGCTCATTAGAAAAATAATACAACAAACAAACCCTCCTTCACGCTTTGTTCATGAGAAATCAGGAAACTTTGGTAGTGATAAACAAAGGAGATTAAGAGGATGTGATCGTCCTCATTCGGGAGCCGTTCCTCGAAACTTGTCCAGCTCGAGAAGTAATTGAGTTATCTGCTAGCATTCGTTGACGAAATATGCATATTCTAAAAAATAATTATTACCTCTGTTTTTAAAACCAAGAGCTCTGGTACATGTTTAGTTTTTGTTTCCGACCACGGCTTTTCAACCTTGCCAACAAAAGCCACGGTTCGAGAGTCTCCACCTTCTTTAAAGCACCAACTATTGAGCGCATGATTGTCATTCTGAGTGTAATGTGCATTGTCCCAAAGTACCATTGTGTTTTGCATGATTATGATATCGTTTATTCTGAAATCATTGTATCTAGTCGTCACTTAAACCTTGGAGGTGCCCCTGCATTTATGTTTTGCTTCACTAAAGGGGGCAAGCGAGGTACCACTTTATCATATTTGCACACCATGCTCACTACAAATCTATTTGAGTGCTTCAGTATCATATTGTAAAACTTTCAGTTCTTTGTGATTTTCTCATAAGGCAACTTAATTACTACAGATTCATTATCTCAGTAAGCTTTTGTCATGTGGCTGTGAAAAGTCCTTATATGGTTAATGGCATGTCACCACAGAAATTATGCTTGTTATCATTTACCTACTCGAGGACGAGCAGGAATTAAGCTTGGGGATGTTGATACGTCCAAAACGTATCTATAATTTCTGCTCGCTCCATGCCTCTTTTGTGTGATATTGCTATGTTATTTATGCACTTCCATACACTTTTGATCATATTTGGACTAACCTATTAACTTAGTGCACCCCAGTGCCAGTTTCTGTTTTTGTCTTTTTTTTGTATTTCATGTTTTCCCATTACGTAAACTGCCAGAAAAATTCCGGGAAAAATATATAAAAAATCAGCGTTCCGGAAGCTTCCATGCGGCCAAAGTAGGGCCGGAGGGGGGCCACCAGGGCTCCCTGGGGGCGCGGCCCCCCTCCTGGCCGCGCCGGGGGGGGCGCCTAGGCCCCCCAGGCCTCCGCTGATGCCCCCCTTTGGCATATATTTACACCGCGTCCCGAAATCCTCGAGGACGGAACCCTTTTTCGCGATCTCATCTCTGTTCCGCCGCCGCCGTGCTTCCAAGATCGGGAGCACCAGGAGAACTCTTCCCGGCACCTTGCCGGAGGGGAGGATCACCACCGGGAGCTTCTCCACCACCATGGACGCCTCCCGGATGAGTTGTGAGTAGTATCCCTTGGACCATGGGTCCATGACCAGTAGCTATGTGATGTTCTCCTCCCCTCTTTGTCCTTCACTAATTAGACCACGTGAGCTGCCCTACATGATCGAGGCACATATGTAATCCTTATGCGGTTGCTATGATGAGTTTGCTGGGATCCGATGGATTATTAGATTATGTTCAGATTGTGTTTGAGTAATATATTTGATTCACCTATTTTATATTTATGTTCTTGAGTAATTCTTGCATCTTCTCCGTTGTTGTTTATTGCTTTGGCCAAGTAGTAGGTAGTAACTCCAAGAGGGAACGTTTTGCTTGATTGTGGGTTCATGCCCCTCGATGACTAGCTTGAGTGACAGAAACATGAGTCTAGGGGATCTGCTGTTTCCACAAGGGGGAAAATAACGGTGCTTGTACTCGCGGGTGCAAGGATTGTTTACTTTACGCAAAGTTCTTTTAATGCAGTTGTCTGTTGCTTTGAGTTTACACTATGGGTGGGACTCGCAACTTAATACCAGCGAGATGTTCTGGATAGATATCTCAAGGTGGATGATTAGTAGTAGATGCAGATGGATTTCGGTCTACTTGCCTTGGCGTACCGCCCATACTTTTGAGCCTCTACCTTTCTTGCAACATAGTTAGCATTGGTTTGCGCACATAATCCTGTCCATTGCCCAGCTGTAATTTGTTTACGTCGCTTAGCTGTTTTATCGTCTTTTGGGAGAGAGACATCACTAGTGAACATCATGGGACCCCGGTCCATATTACCATCACTGATCACATCCGCTATTTACTTTCTGTTCTTACTTACCAGTTGAAGTTATACCTATCACTATTATCTCTTGCGTTTGATCCTTCGTAAACGACGAGGCCGGAGGGATTGACAACCTCTCTGTACTTGTTGGGAGCAAAGTTATTTGTATCTTTGTGCAGGTCCAGTCAATTGCTAAGTATCTGGCGCCGTTAGCAGTTGACACCTTCTTGTTGAACCTTGGAGTCTCAGGGGAATTCGATCCTTGGTATCTTGCCAAGGGAAAACTACCGCTACACTGCATCTCAAACCTTCCACTTGGGGTAACCAACGAGGGGCGAGAAGCCATCACCCGCTTCTAAGACGGTCAAGGAGTATATATGGCTGAGGCGCAGGTGCTTGGACCCCCATTTAGGGTTTCCAGCCACTCCTCAGGAGGTGCGGCGCCTCGCCCTCTCCGCCCGCATCCTCAGGCCACTCGCTCCCCCTCCCCTTCTCAGATCCTTTGCGGCGGCGGTGATAGGAGACCGGAGGGCGGAGAAGAGATTGACCAGGGGCCAGAAGTGGGGCCAGAGGGGGGCCAGGGGGTGCCCAGGCGCCCTGTGGGCGCGCCCCCCTGGGCGGCGCCAGGGGGCGGCGCCTGGGTGGGGCCCACACCCCCTGGTGCCCTACTTTAGCCCGTATTTTTACTTCCGACGCAGAAACCCCAGATCAGAAGTTCTTTCGCAGTTTTTCGTCGCGGAGCCGCCGCCACCCTCTGTTCTTCCTCGGGAGGGCTAATCTTGAGGCTGATTTGGCCTCCGGAGAGGGGAGATCGTCGCCATCGTCATCATCATCACCACTTCATCATCCCACCATGACTTCTCCCTCCATGTGTGAGTAATTCCCCTGCTGTAGGCGAAGGGGATGGTAGGGATTGGATGAGTTAGATCATGTAATAGTTTACGAGATCGTTGGGGGCATGTTGCCTATCATCTACTATGGTGTTTATCATCTTTGCTACAACTTGTTATTCTTAATGCTTGACACTTAGGGCCCGAGTGCCATGATTTCAGATCTGAACCATATATGTTTGTATGAATATATTTGTGTTCGTGATCCTATCTATGAGTTGTATGCACCTGTTACGGTTCGGAACCGGCGATCCCAAAAGTGACAGCTTGGGACACCAAAGGGGATGGTCCGTAGTTTGAGGATTACATGTATCCATTGAGTTCATTGCTTTGCTCCGGTGCTCTTTGACAGGAGCACCTTAATATCCATTAGTTCCTTTTGGCCCCGTTCATAGCGGGATGGTAGGACAAAAGATGTTGTGCAAGTTCTTATTGCAAGCACGTACAACTACATACGGGATACATGCCTAATGTTTGGTATTTGCCTAGATGATCATTACTTTTCCGTGTGCCGTGCCCCAAGTTAGAATCTATCTCATCCATGCAGCGCCCAACCATCCATCTCCCTAGCCTACAGTATTTTAAACCTTGCTTGTCACTAGTTCCTACTTTTGCTATTTACTTCGCTATCTACTGCTGCTATTTACTGTTGCTATTTACTTTTACTATTACTATCATCACTATTATATCACTGTTACCACTTATCTTTTGTTGCAAGTAAGTATATTTCAGGTGCGGTTGAATTGACAACTCAACTGTTAAAGCTTATAAATACTCTTTGGCTCCCCGTGTGTCGAATCAATAAATTGGGTTATTCTTACCCGCGAAGACTATCTCGATCCCTTACGGTTGAGGGTTATCAAGTACCGTTTTCTGGTGCCGTTGCCGGGGAGCATAGCAATATTTACAAGTCTACTTGAGGTATCCTACCTGCTGCACTTTATTCACTATGGGTAAGAAAGGAGACCCGAAGGTTCCGATCTTACTATCCACTACAAGAAGAGGTACTGCTCTGAGCACTAGTGCTATGCTTGATTCACCTTCTGTTATGAGTAAGTTTGCCTCACCACCACCGCATGATGCTCCTACTGAATCTGTTACTATGTCTGATACTCTTGATGATGCTTCTACTACTTTTGATGATATTAGTTCGCTTGGTTATGCTCTTGAGAAACAAATTGCTGCTGCTGCTAAAAAGTCTGGAATTGAATTCCCTGTTAGTCGCTACCCTATTGGTGAAACTTATGATTATCCTGATTTGAGTAAACTCAAGGAGAGTCTCCTTGATGATGATTACTATATACTAGATGAAGAATTATGCAGGGAACTGACAGAGTTTTCCGGGTCTGACCCTGAAGCTATTAAGAAACTATTTGAAAAACACTCTTTGAAGAACAAAACCGTTCCTAATCCTGAATTTGCTACATCTCCTATATGCATTGATGATCCTGCATATGATTTCTCTGTTGATCTTTCACTTATACCTATGGTTGAAGCTGACCCCTTTTATGGCAGAGAAAATGATGATGCTATTGCACACCTAACTAAACTTGGTGAGCTAGGTAGCCTGTTTACCACAGATGAAAAGATACGCTACTTTTATGTGACCAAGCTTCTTCCTTTCTCGTTGAAGGAAGGTGCTAAAGCATGGTATGATTCACTCCCATGCGGTTCCATTAAGAGTCCTCAGGACTTAGCTCACTATTTTGTTGATAAGTACTTTCCTGCTCATATGCAACATGCTGCTTTACAAAGGATTTATAACTTTAAACAGTTGCAGGATGAGTCCCTCCCTAAAGCTTGGGGGAGGTACTGCGGTCTGGTTCGGGCTAGAACTGGACATGAAATCCCTAAGAATTAATTAATCGATATATTCTATGCTGGTCTAACTGATGAATCCAGGTCCTATTTGGACAGTTGTGCTGGTTGTGTTTTCAGGAAAAGAACACCGGACGATGTGGAAGATCTGATGGGCAGGATTGCCAAAAACCATGAAGATTGGTCCGTCCCTGAACCACCTCCACCAACAAAGAAGAGGGGCATGTTTATTCTAAGCCCCGAGGATATGCGAGAAGCAAAGAAGTCTATTAAAGAGAAAGGTATTAAAGCTGAAGACGTGAAGAATCTACCCCCTATTGAGAAGCTGTGTGAGCCTACCACTCACCCTCCTATGGTAGAGGTACACTCTCTTTTAGATTTCAACGCAAGTGACATCCCTCATGGTAAGCCTCCTGATCAATGTTTAGATGAGTTTGATAATTTTATTATGAAACAGAATCATTTTAATGAGAGGATAGAAAGTCAGTTGCATGATAATTCCCTTGCTATCAAAAGACTGCTTGATGTTTTAGATAGAACAGTTAATGATGTTCAATGTCTTGTGAAGCATTTTCATATGGTTCAAACTCAGCTTGATCAAATTTCTAATGTGCAAAGAGATTTGCTTGCTAACAATGCCAAACAAGATAATTTGCAGGCTTTTGGGATTAAAACCCGAGGAGGAACTAGTACTCAAGATCCTCTCTATCCAGAGGGACATCCGAAGAGAATCGAGCAAGATTCTCAAATGCAGGAAGAAGAAGTTGTTGTCTCTCCAAATAAGAAGAAGAAACATAAAGAGACTGACAATTCTAATGATCCTATTGCAGATGAAGAGCCAGCTATTGATCCCAACAGTGTATCTATTTCCGATGCTGAGACTGAAGACGGTGCTGAACCTGAAGGTAATGATAATGAGAAGAATGATCCGCCTGAAGTTCGAGAAGAAGCACCTGACAAACGTAAGAGGTACACTAAAGAAGACTTCATCGCAAGAAAACATGGGAAGGAAAGAGAACCATGGGTACAGAAACCCATGCCCTTTCCAGGTAAGTCCATCAAATCCAAAGAAGAAGAGCATTATAATAAGTTTTGTGAATGGATTAAACCTCTTTTTCTTCAAATTCCTTTGACTGATGCTATTAAGTTACTTCCTTATTCAAAATATATGAAAGATATTGTCACTAATAAAAGAAAAGTTCCTAATGATGCAATATCTACCATGCTTGCTAACTACTCTTTCCGTGGCAAGATTCCTGAGAAGCTCGGTGATCCAGGTATACCCACCATTCCTTGCTCCATAAAGAATAATTATGTCAAAACTGCTTTATGTGATCTTGGAGCAGGAGTGAGTGTTATGCCTCTCTCTCTTTACGAGAGGCTTTGTTTAGACAAACTAATTCCTACAGATATCTCCCTTCAGATGGCTGACAAGTCAACCGCTGTTCCGATAGGTATTTGTGAGGATGTTCCCGTAGAAGTTGCTAATTGTTTGATTCTTACTGATTTTGTTGTGCTTGACATGCCCGAGGATGGGAGCATGTCCATTATTCTTGGTAGAACTTTTCTTAACACCGCAGGTGCTATTATTGATTGCAATAAAGGGAAGGTTACTTTCCATGTGAATGATAAAGAACACACGGTATATTTTCCAAAGAAGACCGACAGGAGGCATGCCCTCAACTCTATAGAGAATATCGAGACCATGAATATTGGAGAATGGGACTGTCCACTACATGTGCCTCACAAATACAAAACTATCATGGTGGGGACAATGTCCATCAAAGTAAAGGTTTTGTAACTACTTCGTAGGAGGTGAGACTTTTTGCTCTATATATTGCTTGTTTGTTGGTAAGACTTGATCAACCTTACTAGTGAACATGTTTTATATGGATAAAAAGTTGAGCTTGTTATGTTTTCATTTGTTTTTAGTTTTGTCCAACTTGCTGTACCAAGTATTTATGTTTTTGAAGCTTCACAATACTACTAACTGCTTCAAGTTTTCAGAGAGTTTCGCAGCTTTTTGAACTTCGAAAAAATTTCAACTGTGAAGTTTTAAGAAAAATTCCAGAAAAATTATAATAAAAATTTCCACGTCGGGAGGGACCCATAAAGTCCTGGGGCCAGCCAGGAGGAGCCACCAGTGGCCCAAGCGGCCAGCTGGCGCGGCCCAGCCCCTGGCCGCGCCCACAGGGCGCCTAGGGCCCACGGGACCCCCCTCCAGGTATGTCTTCTTCCTCCCTCTCTCTTTTTCTCCAGAAACCCGAGTTCTGGTCTTGTTCTTTTGTTCTTGCTGTTCTTGGAGGCGATTCTTCGATCTCTCTCTACAGCCCATCATTTGAGCTGAAATTTTGAGCAAATACTCCCTGGTATGTGACTCCTCCACCCCTCCAATTAGATTTTTGATTGGTGGCCTCATTTGTGAGTATTTAGTAGTTCTTGGTGCTGTAGAGATGAGCTTGCATGCATGTGTAGAAAGTTATTTTCCAAGTTTTGATGCAAGTTTATGCCTTGGGCAAGTGAGTTGAGTAGTTTGCCTTAGCTCACTTTGTTTTAATCCTCGTTTTTGTAAATTGTAAAAAAAAATTCAGAAATGAGTTTGTTAGGAAGGGCAAAAGGGTGGCTTGAGAAGAGGAGGCCCGCGCACTCCGATCGAGTCACTAGAGCCGCAGCTTCACCATCGACTGCTAGGGTGAGCTATAATGAAGATCATGTGCCCCTGGAGTTGTTGGAAGACACGAGTCCAGCACGTGTGATGACATTCCCATGTGATGAATTCATGGAAGCTGCGGGAATCAAGGATGAGTTTTATAATATTGTGCTAATGCAGGGTTGACACGGCTCGTCACAAGCCGTGTTACTCAGTATCAAAAACTCACCTCCAGTTTCATTAACAGTTTTCGATATAATCCTGATTCAGGTGCTATTGAGTTTAAAATTTATAATGATCTTATCACCATGACTTTGGGAAATTTTTGTGAAGTAATAGGTGTGCCGAACGTTGGGAGGACGGCTAGGATGGCCACTCAGCCCTCCGAGCTGAAAACCATCATCAACTCTCTCTGCAGCATGGGTACGAGGGATATTCATCGGTCGAAGATCTCCAGCATCTTATTCCCTCACCTCAGGTATTTTGCATATTATGTTGCTAGAGGGGTGTTAGCTCGTGACAACACGAGCAGCACTTCTGCGCCGGATATTGCTATCCTGGCAGCCGCCCTCTCAGGGAGGTCTGATTATAATCTGGGTGCCTTAATTGCTCGATGCCTTGCTATGAACAGTAACAGGGGAGATTTATTTGGTGGCGTTTATGCCACACTTATCTTAGAGCATCTTGGAGGCACCCCACACCCTGATGATATTCCTTTTACTTATTTAAGCTTTGATCTTGCTGCTATGAAAAGGCATAAGTTTGTTACCATGGGTTCTGAGCTTGATAACCTTGTTTATATCTTGCGTTTCGGAACTACCGCGGAACGCGAGATCCGCCTACCTGCACCTCTTTTGTTTGATTTTTCTTGCAGGAACGGATGGTCCTTTGATGTTGTCCAGTTCGATGAGTTCATGGTCCAGCATCAGTTTCTTAACCCCATGGAGGGGGTTGTACCCGACGAGGAGAGGCACGGTGAGATACCACATTTTCAGGAAGAGACCGCCACCGAGTTTGGTAAAGGGTCTTCCTCTGTTTGGCGTTCGGAACCTTCCTCGTGGGAGACTCCGAGGAGTTCGGTGTAGGCACCAGCATCCTTCTACGACCCGTGGACTCACCACCACACCCCTGGAGCAGGAGGCTCCTGGGGGCAGTAGCTGCTACCAACTTAGGCCAAAAGCCTAAGTTTGGGGGAGTACGTGCCCTTCTCACTTTTCCATTGTATTATCCGTTTTATTCGCTTTGATCTTTTCGAAGCTTTTGCCCGTTCTTCTTTATTTCTCTCTTTGCAAAAACAACAAAAAAAATTTCTCTTTCTTTTGCTTTTATTCAACCTTTGAAAAACCCAAAAAGATTTCCTTTCTCTCTTTAGTTTGCTTTGTTTTCAGAGATCAGCTCGAGTCCGTGATGGCATTTGATTATATTTCCTACGTTCGATCGTGCAAGTGACAAGCAGTGATGACAAAGATCGACTGAAGGTAAGCAACAAGGAAGACCAGTATGAACTCTTTTTGTTTCTAATTTTGTACATATGCCTGTACTTATGATCTAGAGATCAGCTTGTAGCGACATAGTGCTATATTTACAATGCTCTTCCAGTGGTTCATGCTTTCCTTGTGGCTAGTCTCGAATAACTAGAGTGTATAATGTGTTATTGAAATGATCTACATGCATTGCACTGTTCATAGTCTGGTATACTAAGGTGGTATTTCCCTTTAGAGAATTTTTGGATTGACTTGGCACATGCTTACACATGTTTAAGACTAAAAGTCTACTTTGCCTTGATGATCTTTGAGTTTTAGAATAGTTATATCACTTTCATGCCCGATTCAATGTTGCTTTGTCGCTCTGCATGATTATGACCGTTATTGCTCTCTAGTTGGTCGCTTCCCAGTCTTTTGCTAAACCTCCACCTGTACTAAGCGGAATGACTGCTTGTGCATCCAAACCCTTTAAATTAGTTATACCATATGAGTCCACTATACCTTCCTATACATGGTATTTACCTGCCATTCCTAACGAAGACTTTCATGTACCATCTCGAAATTAATCAAAAGCATTTCTCTTTTTGTGCCTATGTTTTAGCTCATGAGGAAGTAGTAGTCAATTCATAATCTTTTTAAGTTGGACAAGTTTAACCCCTGGATTGCATGTATAATGTGCAAACCCCTAATATGAAAAGGAACTGGCATTGAGTGCGCCCGGCTCGAAAAGATAATATAACAAACAAACCCTCCTTCACGCTTTGTTCATGAGAAATCAGAAAACTCTGGCAGTGATTAACAAAGGAGATTAAGAGGATGTGATCGTCCTCATGCGGGAGCCGTTCCTCGAGACTTGTCTAGCTTAAAAAGTGATTGAGTTATCTGCTAGTATTCGTTGACGAAATATGCACCCCTCAAAAACATATTTACTTCTGTTTTTAAAACCAAGAGCTCTGGTACATGTTTAGTTTTTGTTTCCGATCACGGGTTTTCAACTTTGCCAATAAAAGCCACGGTTCGAGAGTCTCACCTTCTTTCTTCAAAGCACTGACTAGGAGAGCATAATTGTCATTCTGAGTGTAATGTGCATTGTCCCAAAGTATTACATTGTCTTCTGCATACTTGTGATATGATTTATTCTGAAATTCTTAGTTCTAGTCTCCTTTAAAACTCTGGAGGAGTCTCTGCATTTATGTTTTGCTTCACTCATGGAGGCTAGCGAGATACCACCCTAATATGCTCAAGCTATGTGCAATGTAATATATTATTTACTTTTAAGTATTTGTGACTAGTCACTTGAAAGAAGGATTGCTCCTTGCATTGTCCTCATAAGTACTGTTTCAATACTTGCTAAATTCTTTTCGTAGTACATGCTTATATACATCTAATGAAGCAAAAGAGTTTGTCAAAGTTTTCTTTGTCGCGTCCAGTTCGTTGAACTGAATTGCTTGAGGACAAGCAATATGCTAAGCTTGGGGGAGTTGATACGTCTCAAACGTATCTACTTTTCCAAACACTTTTGATATTGTTTTGGTCTCATTCTTGCATGATTTGGACTAAACTAACCCGGACTGACGCTGTTTTCAGCAGAGCTGCCTGTATGGTTTATTTGTGTGTAGGAAAACGGATTTTTAAGTATCTCAGAAAAATCCACGAAAAATCACAGAAAATCCACGCACCCGAAGGAACCAGGGGCCAGAAGTGGGGCCAGAGTGGGGCCAGGGGGTGCCCAGGCGCCCTGTGGGCGCGCCCCCCCTGGGCCACGCCGAGGGGGCGCCTGGGTGGGGCCCACACCCCCTGGTGCCCTACTTTAGCCCGTATTTTTACTCCCGACGCAGAAACCCCAGATCAGAAGTACTTTCGCTGTTTTTCGTTGCGGAGCCGCCGCCACCCTCTGTTCTTCCTCGGGAGGGCTAATCTGGAGGCTGATTTGGCCTCCGGAGAGGGGAGATCGTCGCCATCGTCATCATCATCACCACTCCATCATCCCTCCATGACTTCTCCCTCCATGTGTGAGTAATTCCCCTGCTGTAGGCGAAGGGGATGGTAGGGATTGGATGAGTTAGATCATGTAATAGTTTACCAGATCGTTGGGGCATGTTGCCTATCATCTACTATGGTGTTTATCATCTTTGCTACAACTTGTTATTCTTAATACTTGACACTTAGGGCCCGAGTGCCATGATTTCAGATCTGAACCATATGTGTTTGTATGAATATATTTGTGTTCGTGATCCTATCTATGAGTTGTATGCACCTGTTACGGTTCGGAACCGGCGATCCCAAAAGTGACAGCTTGGGACACCAAAGGGGATGGTCCGTAGTTTGAGGATTACATGTATCCATTGAGTTCATTGCTTTGTTCCGGTGCTCTTTGACAGGAGCACCTTAATATCCATTAGTTCCTTTTGGCCCCGTTCGTAGCGGGATGGTAGGACAAAAGATGTTGTGCAAGTTCTTATTGCAAGCACGTACAACTACCTGCGGGATACATGCCTAATGTTTGGTATTTGCCTAGATGATCATTACTTTTCCGTGTGCCGTGCCCCAAGTTAGAATCTATCTCATCCATGCAGCGCCCAACCATCCATCTCCCTAGCCTACAGTATTTTAAACCTTGCTTGTCACTAGTTGCTACTTTTGCTATTTACTTCGCTATCTACTGTTGCTATTTACTGTTGCTATTTACTTTTACTATTACTATCATCACTATTATATCACTTTTACCACTTATCTTTTGTTGCAAGTAAGTATATTTCAGGTGCGGTTGAATTGACAACTCAACTGTTAAAGCTTATAAATACTCTTTGGCTCCCCGCGTGTCGAATCAATAAATTGGGTTATTCTTACCCGCGAAGACTATCTCGATCCCTTACGGTTGAGGGTTATCAGAGATCCATGGAGACGTCCGATCCGGAGGCGGAGCGACGGCGGGAGCGGGAGCTCAGAGACAAGGCCAAGCGCACGATGCGTGAGCGTTCGGTTGGGCGCGACGGGCGCGACGAGCGAGCTGTGCACGGTGGTGTGCGCGAGCAAGGTGGGCGTGAGGGGGATTGGGGTCCTCCTCCCCCATGGTGGATCCAACAGCAAGAACGGAAAAAGAAGAAGAAGAGCTTGCAGCGGAGGCGCGAGCTGGAGAAGAAACCGGAGAGCCAGGTCCATGCTAGGGGAAGCAAGGAGGCGTCATTGCTGAAGAAGCCCCGGTCTTCTTCAGATCCGCTAGCGGTGGCCTTCCCTGGGTCGTCTAAGGGCACGGCGGCGGAGCCAATCCCGGTGGAGGAGGCGCCTGAGGTTGAGTGTTTAAAGTGCGGTCGCCTTGGACACTATCAATCCAGGTGCAAGTTCAAACCTCTTTGTGTGCTTTGCAAAGAGGAAGGACACGCCTCGGCCAACTGCCCGACGAGGGGTCGGCATCTCCACCTCCAAATCATGGGAAGTGCCATCTCGGGGGAAGGTTTTTTCTGCCTGGAGTATGACGACGTCGATGAGCTGGAGACGCCCATCGACGCGCGAATCAAGAATGCGGCCATCCTATCTGCGGAGCCGGGGAAGCTGACTCTTCGCATCCTTAAGCAAGAATTGAAGCACATGGTGGCAAACGATTGGGATTGGCAGGTAACTCAAGTGGGTGATGATGATTTTTTGGTGGTTTTCCCTTCTTCAGACCTTCTGCACATGGCGAAATCTAGTGGGAAGCTGTTCCTCTCCATCAATGACATAACCGCAAGGGTGCGGAACATGTTGCACGAGGAAATTCAACCTATGGTGATGCCAGAGACTTGGGTGCGTCTCCATGGCATTCCTAAGAAACACAGACACGAGGACCGCATCAAGGAAGGGCTCCGGATGCTGGGAAGGCCAATCGTGGTTGATGAGCTCTCGCTCATCAGGTTGGGGCCAGTCAGGATGAAGATCGCTTGCCGTGCGCCCGAAAAACTCAATGGAGTGGTGGAGGTCTGGTTTAACCATGAGGGTTATCAAATTAAAGTGGAGACGAGAATCCTTCCTAAGTGCGACGAAGATCAGGCGTCCCTAACGGTGGCCTCCTCCAACCC
>LR738710.1:2920966-2933699 GCA_902687465.1 Secale cereale | reverse complement strand
GCTCCTGCCAAGGAGCTGCGCCCGCAGGTGCCACCCGGCCATGGCAAGGCCCCCCCCCATCTCTGGACCTGTTGACGGTCCGCGTGCGCAGGGAAAGGCAGCGGTCACCATTCCCTCTATTCCAGATGGGGGGAGGACTTCAACGACAGCATACACGACACCTCCATCGACACGGAAACCTGGGAGAAGCTGGGCGCTTTGACTACAGAGGCTGGGGCCATAGGGCTGGCGACCCAAGATACGGCTGTCAGCGTACCTACTTTGGCTAGGTCGCTGGACACCTCCTTCAACGAATACGGCTCCAACCTGGTGGTGGCGATGCTTCCCCTGACGGGCACAGAGGGGGCTGGTGCGGCTCCTCTGGCACCGTCCTCACCCTCGGACAAGAAGGCAGATCTTGAGGTGGTGGTTCTGGGCGATGGTGAGCTGATTCTGGGCCCTTGCCGTGGCTCGAGCAGCTCGGGTCGTCAGCCTAAGAAGACGGCGGGACAGAAGCCAGCCAACAAGCAGGCACCGATGGCGGCGGCGGGGGTTTCTTCTGAGCTTGGTGGTGAGCTGGGGCGGCGTTAGGGGCGACCGGGGCAAACAACAAGGCCAAGCGCTCCAAGGCGATGCCGGTGGCGCAGCGAGCCCCAATTGCTCGAGCCAAGGCCAAGCTGGGCGAGCTATCTTCCATGGAGAGCGCTAAGCTGCGCATCGCCGACAAGAATCTGGAGGCCGCAGGTAACCCTCCCCCTTCATACCGTATTCTCAATGCCTTCTCGGATGAGCATCTAGCTTGCATTCTTGACGATTCGGGAGTTAGTGTTCCCACCCCCCCTTGCGCCCTCATTTCCTTAGTGCGTGTGAGGGAAGAGGCACAAGCTGCCCTGGCTGAGGCTGCGTCGCGCTGTGCGGCTGCGGATCAGCTTGCCATCGTTCCAGCAGGGGCTGGTGATGAGGTGGCGCCCGTTGAAGAATCATAGGCTGGGGAAGCCAGTGTTGTTCCTTCTTCCATTCGGGTCTCGAAGAGGCTTGACCCGACAAAGAAGAGAGTGGCTAAGGCGGTGACCTCTAGAGGTGTCCGCCTTCGTAACCGCGTTATTTAGATGTGTTATCTGTTTTGGAACATTCGTGGTTGCGGGCACGTAGGTCGCGGCACCCAACTTAAGGAATATATTGCTAAGGAGCGGATAGACGTTATTGCGCTACAAGAAACGATTAAAGCAGATTTCTCTCACCAAGAATTGCTAGCTTATGATCGTTTACAACGTTTCGCTTGGCACTGGTTGCCCTCGTCGGGCCACTCCGGTGGCATTCTTATGGGTTGTCATAGAGATATTTGCAAGGTGCTGCTATGGGATGTAGGTGCCTTCTTTCTGTCTACTACCATTAAACATAGGGGGTCTGGGCTGATGTGGGTTGTCATTTCTGTTTACGGCCCAGCTGACCACGCTCGGTCCCATGACTTTTTGCTTGATCTCACTACTATGGTCGGAGCAAAGAGGGCCCTTAACTTGCTAGTGGTGCTAGGAGGTGATTTCAACTTGATTCGCTCGGGTGCGGACAAGAACAATGATAATATTGACTGGACTAGGGTGTCCATGTTCAATCAGGCCATTGCCGCGGCGGTGCTCAGGGAGGCAGCCCGTACTGGGGCTAGATTTACGTGGACCAACAAACAGACCCAACCGGTTCGGAGTGTACTAGACAGAGTGTTTTTTAGACCTGAATGGGAAGTGTTGTTTCCCCTGTGCTCTCTAGTGGCTGAGACGCGCATTGGGTCTGATCACGTACCCCTTGTCGTGGAATTATCACGGTAGATGACCGGTTTAGCGGACTTGATGATGGAACCATCGCACAGGTTAGCTCGAAGGGGTTAAAAGCACACAAAGGACACAAAGGGTTTATACTAGTTCGGCCCCTTCGATGAAGGTAAAAGCCTGCGTCTAGTTTGGTTTGGTATTGCTTGGGCGTCGATGAACAGGGAGCAGATCGCTTGCCTGTGTCTCGACGGGTTGTTTCTTGCTTGTCCCTGAACCGTCGCCGGGTCGTCCCTTTATATAGAGGCGATGCCCGGTCCGGTTTACTGAGTACCGAGGCCGGCTCATACTCGTGTCCGCCTCGGTCTCTACTCTTTCTTTCTTATCTCTCAAGTTACATCATCGGACGATTTACAAACCATAACTCTATACATGGGCCCTAAAACCTCCTGGGCCGTAGCCTTTACTAAATATTACAACCATATAAACATTTTATAATAAACCGGTTTACACTAGCCGGTTCATACCTGCTAGTAATATCCCCGACATTAGGCCCCAGAATGATTTGAACTTGTTCACATCAATCTTCTCAGTCTTGCATAATTTTGTCGGGGGAAACTGTCCTCCCACGAGCACCTATGGGACCGGAGCCCCTTCTACGTTGCGGTAAGGGAGCGGAGGGAGCACGGAGAGCAGATCGAGGAGCACACGCGGGCAGTTTACCCAGGTTCGGGCCGCGCGGACGCGTAAAACCCTACTCCTGCTTTGGTTGTATTAAGTTTTTGGGCTCGGGAGCTTGAAGATCTATAGTACCAGCTACATCTAGCGTGGGAGTGTGTGAAGTTCTAGGATCGAACCACCTCTACGTTGTGCATGGGCCTCCTTTTATAGCTCAAAGGGGTCACCGACAGGTGTCAACGTACAGGAGGGTAAAAATGTAAATTTGGTGGTAGTTGTAACAGTGCGCGAATAGTGCATGAACAGTGGATGAGCAGTGGTCTTCACCTAACCTTGAAGGTGGGGGACAAGGGCATTGAATGCCCGTCGCCGTCGACCCCAAAAGCGTCTGTCCATGCGTCTCCGTTCGCAACGGCGGTAGCCTCGCCACCGCGGCTCGCCAGCGTGTCCCTCAGGCTGCACAGCCATCTGCCATGTGCTCCTGGAAGGGTCCCAGGGCGACGCGTGGCCAGATGAGCTGGAGCGCAGGCACACAGTGTGAGCTTCCCCCGGCAACCACCTTGCCGGGACCGCTATCTTGCCGGGCCCGGAAGCTTGCCGCTTCCCGGGCCCTGTCGGGGCGCATGATGTGCCGCGATGTATCTTTTGTGGTGTTATCCTTTGGCCTCCCTGGCAAGCACCTCTTGCCAGGGTCTTGTGCTGAAAAGATGCCCTTGAGCCTGGTGCGGCCTTCCCGGCAAGCTCCTATTGCCGGGGTCTTGTCTCTTAATTTGGATACTTTGTTCTTGAATGGCTTCATAGGGACCAGAGTGGGCTTTGGCAAGCGCGTGGTATGCCCTGCCGCGGGAAGCTGCTACTGCCCGTGCACAAGTTGGGGTACTAAGGTACCCCTACCTTAGTACACCGACAGGAGCCCCCGGGCCTGGGCCACACACGGTGCCGAGCGCTGTTGGGCCAGGCCCAAGACAGTGCACGGGCACACGCGGCCCACGGCGAGCCGTATCCCTCTCCGTATCCGCCGCATCCCTCCCTAACGGCATGCGTCAATTGCGGCGTCGTGGGAGAGATCGTGGCCTGTTCTTTAATGGGAACGCGGAGCGTCCCCCACTTCCCCCTTAAAAGCAGAGGAAGCAGGGCAGTTTCCCTCCATTCCTTCATTGCGTCTTCAATCTCCAGAAACCCCCGTCGCCCTTTGCCTCCGCAAAGGTCGACGGAGAGCCGAGCTCCACTCCCTCCGCCGCGTCCAACACCCGCAGCGCCAGCGACCTCCTAGCCTCCCTCCCTACCGCCCCCGCCATGGCCCCGAAGAGCGACAAGTCGAAGGGCGACAAGGCAAAGAAGGAGAAGTCCGAGCAGGCGGCGAAGTTAGCAGCTATGCGGAGGAAGAGGGTGGTCTTCCCGCCGAGGCTCGGCGCGAGGGAGCTCCGGGACAAGTACTACTTGTTCTGGGCGAGGGAGACGAAGGCTCATCCCCGCACCAGAGTCCTCCCCGCCGTCGCCATCGACATGTTCCCCGGCGGGTACTTTTACTTTGCCGCATTCTTCCACTGTGGTCTGTGCCCTCCGTTCTCGGAGTTTTTCTGTGATGTAATGAACACCTACGGCCTCCACCTCCTAGATTTCACCCCCAACGCCGTCCTTACGATGGCTGTTTTCGCACATCTGTGCGAAAACTATGTTGGGGTCCACCCAAATGTAGCTCTTTTCCGCCATTTCTTCACGCCTAGAGTAGAATCGGGATCCCCGCTCTCCGGCGGCATCTCCTGGATCTTTAGGTTGAACAAGAAGGATGCGTACTTGAAAGGAGAGCTCCGCGGCAAGTGGGAGGAGTGGAGGGCCAACTGGTGTTGGGTTCTGGAAGATAAGCCCGAGCAGTTTACTTCGCCGCGCAAAACTCCAATAGTGCGCGGCAAGGATTGGAGCGATTTGGCCTCGGAGGACAGCAAGTTGCAGATCGCCTTGACTAGGATCCTCCGTCTCCGGGTCGCCAACTTAACTGTGGGAGAAGTTGGGGCCGATTTCCTCCGCCGCCACATCGCCCCTCTACAGGAGAGGAAGAGACCCGCTTGGGAATTCGGCAACGCGGCGGACTTCATGAGGCTGCGCCCCGGGTTGAACTACAATTTTACTGTCTTGGAGCTGAAGGGGATGGTCCGGGAACTGTTTAAACACGACCCCAATCACCCGGAGTGGTTCAAACCTTCCCGGGGAGTGGTGCCACTGTGTAACAACACCGCCCTCAGCTCCATCCGCGCGGTGATGCCCGAGTGCGACTCGCATGGAGTCGTCCCCACCTGGCTGGAGCCTCCAGCGGAGACCGTGCAAGCCTTCTTCGACAACTTGGTCGAGAAGCCACGCAACGCCGAGGAGAAGAAGGGCCTTACCCGGGACACCACCGACCCGGATGTAGCGTACATTGCCTCCAGGATGGAGGAGGCCGCCGCAGCTGCAGCTGCGGGCGAATTCGGATACACTGTGGATGAAGCAGAGGCGGCGGACGCGGTAAGCCAGGCTGAGGAGGGAGACATCCTCAAGCTTCTGAAGATTGCGCCCGAGGAGTTCGCCGGGGAGCCTGCCGGGAAGCTTGCCGGGGCAAGCGAGGTTGCCGGGGCGAGCGAGGTTGCCGGGCAGGGTACCGAGTCCAGTGGGCCTGCCGAGGAGGAGGAGGAGGAGGCCGAGTCCGGAGATTCTGACGAAGACTCTGGCGGGTCTCTGAACCTCGGCGACGCCTCATCATCCTCGGAGAACTCTCCGCCGCCACCAAGCCCTCCGCAACAACAGAAGAAACGCCTCCGCAAGGCCGCCGAGCCGGCGAGGCCACAGGCGCCTCGACAACATCCGAAGCGCCGCGCGGCGCGCGCCACCACGACGAGCGAGGTCGTCGAGGAGGTGCCCCGAGCGCGAGCGACGAGCGGAGGGGGATCTTCCCGGAGCGGCTCTGGCGCTCCTTCTGCCCCTCGGGCCTCGGCGACGACAGGGGCTGGTTCTTCACAGCCCACAGCCTCGGAGCCTGCCAAGCGCCCGAGGGAGCCTTCTCCCCCAGCTCCTCGTGCCGGAGCGCGCCAGGCGGAGTTTGACTTCTCCGCCCTTAGTTCCGACGACGAGGAGGAAGAGTAAGCTCTTGCATTTTCTATTTCCATTGATTTTGTCTTGATATCTTTTGCTTGGTTCTGTTTCTGGTCTTGTTTTGGCTTCTAGGACCTTGACCCAGCGGATGGCGAAGAGGGCCAAGATTCCTGTGGTCGAGATCGAGGACGACGAGCACGCCGCAGCTGCAGGAGAAGCGCCAGCGGCAGACTTGCCGGATCAGCCTGCTGCTTCGAGGAGCAGCCCCCAGCGCAGCCCCCAGCGTAAGTCTGGTATCCATTTTTCTGCTCGACGGGCGCGCTCGAGGTTATTGCTTGTACTGATGTCTTGTTGTCTTGTGCAGAAGTGGAGCCGCTGCCGCAGGAGCGCCAGGAGGTTGCCCCCGACGAGCCACTTGCTGCACCCTCCCCGCCAAGGATGAGTTCCCCGACGAGGGACGGTGCTCCGCCAAGGGTGGGCACTCCGCCAAGGGCGAGTACCCCGCCGAGGGCGAGCACCCCGACAAGGGTGAGCACCCCGCCAAGGGAGGGCGCGAGCGTCCCTCCGCCAGCAAGGGCTACTACTCCGCCGCCAAGGGAGCATTCCCCGGTGAGGGACCCCGTCGTCGAAGAGATCTGCGAAGGTAAACCTTGCAACTTCTTCTTCTCGGATTCGTCTTTTTTGGATATTTGCTTGACGATCTTTCTTTTCTTTTTCTTCTTCTACTAGATCCTCCCGCCCCGGAGCGGATGGAGACGGAGGCCACCGCCGAGGAGGAAGTGCACGGCGACGGCGGCAACGCCACTGCCGCCGAGGGAATGGCTGGAGCCGACGAGCCAACCGTCGAGGAGACCGCCCCGACCGCCGACGCCGCGGCTGGGGAGGGGACCGGCGACCGCACTGCTGGCCCGGAGGCCGCAGGAGCGTCGGATGCTGCACCGGCCGTCGACCCTTCTGCCGCTGAGGCTGGGCAGGGGGTCTACTTGGAGGCCGCCAACGGGGTCTTTATACAAGTCCCGTGGGCGTCCTCATCAAGAGCACCCGCGGAGGGGGAGACGTTTGACGGAGAAGTCCTTGCCGCCGCGGGATTGAAGGTCGTGGACGCGCCCGGCAGCAGCGACGAGCCGGAAGAGGAGAGGCTCCTTCGTCGGCTCCTAGCCTTGTATCGGGCCAGGCAGGCGAAGTTGGAGTCTCGGGAGGCTCTGGCTGCCAAGGCTGGAGCTGACCTGGAGAAGCGTGCCGCGGAACTCCGTGCCGGCAACCAGGCGGCCCTCCGGAACTTGGCGGAGGAGCGCGAAGAGCTTGCCGGGGCGCAGCAAGCATTCGTCCTCGAGAAGGCCGAGGTCGAGGAGCAGCAGCGATTGGGCGCCGAGGAGCTGTCTCGGCGGGAAGGAGTACTCAACGAGCGGAAGGTCGACCTTGACGCCCACGAGGACGACCTCACCGCCCGGGAGCAGGCCATTGGCGGGGCTCTGAAGGAGGCGAGGAACGCCGCTGCTGCCGCGGAGACTGCTAAGAAGGATCTGGAGGCCAAGGTGGCGCGGACGGAGCTGTACTTGAAGGCAAGTGAAGAAAGGGTCACCGCGCTCAACGTGGCGCGGGAAAAGGATGCCCATACCAACTCTGAGCTGCAAGTGCGCCTCTCCGACAAGGGCAAAGAGCTCGCTGACGCTAGGAACTCCATTGCTGATTTAGAGCTGAAGCTCTCCACCCTGACCGACTCGCTCGACGCCGCCCGGGATCGTGACACCAAGTTGAAGGATGAGCTCCGCAAAGAAAGGGCCTTGGTGGAGAGCGCCGCCATCTCGCAGAACAACTTCAACCGGGCAGTGGAGCAGTGGACTGATGAACTCGTCACCTCCGCCGCCAACATTGACATGGAGATGATGGCGCTGAGGGCGGCGCACCTCGTGTACTCCCCGGACGAGAGCCTCCCCCACAGCACCAAATTGAGTCTGTTCTTCAGGGTGGTGGCGCCAGCACTTGCGCGGCTGCGGGAGAAGATCCCCGTGCAGCTGGCCGACGAGGCGCGTCGGCTCTGCATGGGCACCATGGAGCGGGTATTGTCGAAGATCGTCTACCGCAACCCCGGCATCAACCTCGTCAACGTCCTCCGGACCTTGCCGCCCGAAGCTGACCAGGAGGCGTTGAAGGCGCATGTTGCCCACATCGTAGCCAAGGTGGGCAAGATCCAGAGGATTGACGAAGGCCGCAAGGACTAGACTTCCTCCTTTCTGTTTCCTTTGCCGCTGTAGATTAAGTCATAGGCGGTAGTTGATTAGAACAGCGGCAAGTTATCTCTGTAATATATACTTTTATTTTGGGCAATTGAAGCAGTGTTATCTCCCTTGCTCAGTCTTTTCACTTTGTATGCTTTCCACCCTACGCTTTTAGGGAACTCGCCGGCAAGGGGACCCTTGCCACGAGCGCTGAGTGCTGGACTCTTAGCAGCCTGCTGGCAAAGGCTTTGCCGGCAAGAAACCATGCCGTAGCTAGTCGCAGCACACTTAGCTTGCTGAGCGAACTCAAAAACGAAGTAAGGGCGCGACACTTGTCGCAGCTCACTTAAGCCGTTGAGCGTGCTCGAAACAAAATAAGGGCGCGCCTAGCCACGGGTAGGTTCCTTCGCGCATAGGTTTTCCATACAAAGTGTGGTTGTTCAAGGAAGACAGCTAAATTTTTTTAAAAATTTGAACTGCTCAAATTCTGGTAACTTAGCTTTTATGGGTTGTTTGCTTCCCGGTTCTTTTCTTGAACAGCACTTGCTTCCCGGCAAGGCTTTTCCTTTCTCGAACAGCACTTGGTCCACACCTCTATCTCCTTCCCCCCCGGCAAACTTGTGCGCGAGGAACGCTTCTTCTGCTTCAAAGAGACAGACAAAAAAGGAGGAAATACAAGCATGGAGCTTCGCGGCTCGTTATTGCTTACCGGGGATGCATGTTGCACAAGGTGTCAGATAATACATGCAAGTAAAGGGAATAGCATGAAAACGACAAAGTGGTGCGAAGCACAAAAGTTTTACTAATGCACGGGGTCTGCGCCTGGCTTTGTACAAAGGTTTACATGCAACAGCGGCAAGACTTGTACAAAAGGTGGTTGCCGGAGCGGATCACGGCAACCGCGCCTTATGGGTGAAACTTGCGAAGATGCTCTATGTTCCAGGAGTTGCTTACCGGTAAGCCTTCTTCGGTCTCAAGACGGACAACGCCGGGCCTTGTGACTTGTCTCACCCGATAAGGGCACTACTAGGAAAAGGCCTATTAATGGCGCACCTAGTTTGGCCATTAATGGCGCATTGGTGGTGCGCCATTACTAGCACGCCATTAGTATACTTTACTAATGGCGCACCTCTGGTGCGCCATTAGTATCTGGTATACTAATGGCGCACCACTGATGCGCCATCAGTATGCACAGTGGTGCGCCATTAGTATGCCTCCCAGGGGCCAGGTGCTTTGGCATACTAATGGCGCACTCTGCTGTGATGCGCCATTAGTATGAATATTAGGTTTTTTTTTCTGTTTTTTGCACAGGTTATGCATATATATAAATATAATTTCTCGTGGAGCCAACATATATGGTACGCACATCGAAACTATTAGAATCTACTCCCTCCGTTCCGATTTACTCGTCGTGGTTTTAGTTCAAATTTGAACTAAAACCACGACGAGTAAATCAGAACGGAGGGAGTATATAATAGCTCATAGAACAACTTAGCATCATGCATCATCGATCATAATAATAATAAAAACTCAACATAGGTATTAAATAATAAGTCTTACACATCATTATCGACCATACAACTTCTACTACGTAGCATTTTTCTAAGATAAAATGGCATAAAACAAGATGGCGTTTGTCTCTAAATCAATTAGATTTAAAGGGCCATTATGAAGAACGCAGATTATCTTGTCTCCATTTCTTGCCCTTCTCACTCTATTGCTTCCAAGTACCTCCTTACGAGTTTTCGTTATTTTTCGCCATTCTTTGATTCTCATTCCTTCATTTTTAGAAGAAATCCGATATGGACACATGTGATTTGTAGGTTCACCTGGCAGAATGTTTAAAACTTGTAGTTGACCAGATTGAAACATGACAGGAGGCACACAGTCACTAGGGAGAATCTGGTGCAAAACATATAGTAAGACTTCGTAGTTAGCATTGTAGTTCAGTTCGAGAAGAACTAATGCAAAACATGCACGAATGTCGTAATAGTACAAAAATCTTACCATGGTATCTCCATTGATATTAACGTAGTTCAAGACGTGCACTAGTGGGACGTATTGACTATATTGTGGATCAATATTGCGATGTTGAATGTAATCCAGAAGAAAGGAATAAAAGAAGATGATCTGCTCTTTGTCCTTATAAGTACATTCTGAGCCAGGGGTGTAGTAGGTTCTGTCTAGCATCATCCTCACATTATTTGAATAATCAAAATAACCTATCAATGGAAATAAGTTGTCAACTATTTTGAAATAAACAATATAAATTACTAGATAACTATGTTTGATAAACTCACTTCTCGGTAGAATTGGAATCATATCGTCAACAAGGACCCAAATGTCCAAATCATCTTCGGCGATGGAATCCGGATTACCAAGATCCATGGTGAGAAGCATACCCTCATAAAAACCATATATCTTGCAAAATGATTCCCAATTCTTGCAACCAAAAGTGGTTACGTTATCTGAATTGTACAAATCCACTTCTAAATCAACATTATGCATGGTCCTTAGTTGAATTTGCTTTGTCTCCGAAGTTTCATGATCTTAAAATCCCATCCTCTCCAAGACATAGCGTCTTGCATGACACGGGATAAACTAGTTGCATGTAAAAGAAGAAAATTAATTACTTACACGTTGAAGTAGCTAGAAATCGTGCTTAATTAATTACGAAACAAGACTTGTCGTTGCGTACCGTTTCAACATCGAAGGTCTCGTCGAGCTTAATACTGAAGTAACGACCGTCTACCAGGTGAGGCCTGTCGCACAGACCCCGGTCGTCACCGCACCAGGAGCACTCCGGGATCCTATCGTCGTCGGAAGACGACATTTCCTATGTTTCAAAGAGATTAAACTTTATAAACTAAAAATATGTACCTAGACAAGCTAGCTGTGGCACCATCCTAGGCTCATTAGGACTAACATTGTCAACACTTTTGCACTAGTTCTGCTACATACCATCCTCACAATCTGATTACTATCCTCTCTATAAACTCATTTTAAACGAGTTCAAAAAGTGTAAGATCTTTATCCTAAAACACCACCAAAAAATTAGGGCATGGCATCTAATAAGCAATGTTTGGAAATACAGTAAGTTTAATCTATTCCACCAAAAAATTAGAGCTTATTGACATTCGAAAGGGCACAAGATGGTCTGAGGGGGAGCATTTTTAAGAGGAGTCCTGGACTTGTTCTGTTGAAGTCCTTTTGGAAGAAATGCTGGGTGGTGGGCCTGCTAATGAAGACCCTATTCCACCTGATGGTGTTGACCCACACCTTGTGCCTCAACATGCTAATGACTTTCCAGGATTTCAGCCACTGCCTATCCATAATATTCATGCTCAAAATGGAGACTCGAATGATTGTGAGGAGCAAGAAGAACAAGATCAGCACTCGGCTTTTCCCCAACCAGAACCAATCCAACCTCAGAAACATCAAGTTGAAATTCCTACATTACCAGAAGATGGGGCCCCAGACAGTAGCATCACTACAACTGTATCTTTTTCTGATAGCTTATTTTCTATTACTCACTATACTAGGGAAGAGGTTAATCAAGGAGCTCCAGTGCCACCAATTGGTCAGGGCCTCCTCAACATTGCTTTAGCCTATAATGCAGATGGAAAGGAGGATGATATTCAGGTGGCACAACGCAATGTGGACAACATACAATTCCAAAAGTTGGCCATATAGACTGATGTGGTAGTTCATTCTGCTAATTCAAGCTTTTCTGAGGAAACATTGGGTCAAGATTTAATCAGTTTCTACTTTATGCTATGATGGTGATTTTAGCTAAGATTGTTAATCAATTAATTATTGCCTTGCGAGGTTTCTATATTAACAGGTTTAATTTCAGAAGAAAGCAGTAGTTATAATTATCTATTCCAAACTGCAACCAAGCTAACAGCAAGCTTATGCCCACAAAAGTTTTAGGTGGTTGTTGCCTTGTTGGGACACCTTGGTGTATCACCCAGATATACATGTAGTTTTAAGTGAGTTCCACATGCAGCCTGAGTCACATACTATTTGTATTTACGAATACAGTTCTATTTGTATGTACGAATACTGTACTATTTGCATCTGCCTGCCCAGCCTGTTGATGATCAAGGTTACTTTGGACAGACAAATAGCTAGTTTAATCAATGTTGCATTTTTGCAGGGCTCAAATTTCAATGCCTCGGATGATTATTTCAGCCTGATGCTGCCCAAATTAAGTTGAATCTCAGGTGTTGATGATCAAGATTACTAGTTGTTTGGACAATAAGCAGGCAGTCAGTTCTCAGGTGCAGTTTGTTATCTGGAAGTGATGGATGCTTTCAAAATCGGCGGCATTCATTTCACATTTGCTAAGCAAGAATTTTATCCCCTTGGGCACTGGAAGGAATCAAACCTGGCATTTTTGCACATTTCTGTCGCTACTGGACTTACTAGAGTAGCGTCCTCTGCATCTTCTACCAGCAGAGCACCTAATTTCCTTGCTGCCCTTACGAGGTTTGCAACCAATTTCCTTGCTGCCCTTACTGGAATGTTGTGCACAAGGAAGGAGGAGATACCATGCCATGCCTGCTAATGACTACCATTGAAGAGCAAGCTCGAATCTTAAAGGTATATCAGTATATCATCATCTTCATGAGAACAATAATCAGGAGCTAGTTTAAGCAACCGGGCTAATCAAATTTTGATCCAAGTGACCTAAATTTTTATCCAAGTGACCTAAATTTTGATCTCAACCGCGTACTTCAACGAAAATGGCAGAAATACAAAAAAAATTACTTTCTGGTGGTGATTAGAGAGGAAGGAGGGAGGAGTGATGGCTACCTGCGTATGGAGTGGTCGCCGGCGTAGCTCCGGGCGGTGACGTTGCTGCAGAGTCGGGGGAGGCAGGGCCGTCGGGGGCGCGGGCGTCGAGGCCGGGGCGTCGGGGGCGCGGGCGGCGGCGGCGTAGCTCCGGGCGGCGGCGTTGCTGCAGTGTCGGGGGAGGCCGGGGCGTCGGGGGCGCGGGCGTCAAGGCGGCGTTGCTGCAGAGTC
>LR738710.1:2810946-2920595 GCA_902687465.1 Secale cereale | reverse complement strand
GCGGGCGGCGGCGGCGTAGCTCCGGGCGTCCGGGGCGTCGGGGGCGCGGGCGTCGAGGGCGTCGGCGGCGCGGCGCTCGGCTCAGCGGGGGTGGCGCGGGGGCGGCGGCGCGGCGCTGGAGGGAGAGAGAGGCGTTGGGGAGAGGGGGGAGATCTGGCGAGGGAGAGAGAGGAGGGTGCGGCCGGGGGTATGGATGGGGGAATACTAATGGCGCACTGCACCACTGTGCGCCATAAGTATGTAGATTCTTATGGCGCACGTTCCCCAGGTGCGCCATTAGTATGTTTGGACAGGCGCGCTTGTTCAAAAAAAAAAACTTCTTGATAATAATGGCGCACTCTGTACATCGTGCACCATTAGTAGTTCGAGCTCTAATGGCGTATCTGTTGCTGGTGCGCCATTACTATATTCTAATGGCGCACTGCTTGTCCGGTGCGCCATTAGTATCAGTTCCATCTATAGCCCTTTTCCTAGTAGTGGGGCCTTCCCACTTTGGCATCAACTTGTTGGAATTCTTGGCGGACTGAACACGCCGAAGAACAAGGTCGCCTTCCTCGAGGCTCCTGGCCTTGACCTTGCGGCTATGATAGCGACGCAAGGCTTGCTGGTATCGAGCAGCTCGTACAGCAGCCTGGAGACGTTCCTCCTCGAGGAGCAATGCATCATCTTGCCGCAGTTGCTCTTTGTCGAGCTCATCGTAAGCGAGCACTCGAGGAGACCCGTATACGAGTTCCGTGGGGAGAACTGCCTCTGCTCCATAGACTAGAGCAAAGGGTGTCTGTCCGGTGGGTCGATTTGGTGTCGTCCTGATTGACCAAAGAGCCGCCGGCAACTCCTCTATCCAGTTTTTTCCACACTTGTGCAGCCTGTCGAAGGTTCTTGTCTTAAGTCCGCGCAGCACTTCAGCATTGGCCCTCTCTGCTTGACCGTTGCTCCCTGGGTGAGCAACAGAAGCAAAGCAGACCTTAGCGCCAAGGTCTTGGATGTACTGCATGAAGGTGCGGCTTGTGAACTGAGTGCCGTTGTCGGTGATGATCCTGTTAGGGATTCCGAAACGACAAGAACCTCACTGCTGACTGTGCTGTCACCTTTCTCACTGGTTCCACTTCTGGCCACTTTGTGAACTTGTCGATTGCAACATACAAGTACTCAAAGCCCCCGACGGCGCGGGGAAAGGGGCCGAGGATATCGAGCCCCCAGACCGAGAAGGGCCAGGACAAAGGGATCGTCTGGAGAGATTGAGCTGGCTGGTGAATTTGCTTGGCATGGAACTGGCATGCTTCACACTTGGTTACTTGTGCTGTCGCATCTTGGAGGGCTTCTGGCCAGAAGAACCCTTGCCGGAACGCTTTCCCGGCAAGTGTCCTTGCGCCAATGTGGTGGCCACATATGCCTCCGTGTATCTCTGCCAACAGCTTCTGTCCATCTTCCCGGGGAATGCATTTCAACCTGACGCCGTTGAGTCTTCTTCCGTACAATTCGTTGTCAACGAACTGGTACATACTTGACTGTCTGGTTATCCTCTCTATTTCTTATGGCTCGTCGGGACGATCTCCTGTGCCCATGCTGGAGCCTGAGGCTCAACAGCAAGGGCTAAAGGCATCAGCGCCGCTGCGGGAACCTCAGCTTCTACGGCAAGAACTTGCGGCTCTGCCGGAGCTGAGGGTTCCCCGGCAAGCTTGCCGGGGCATGGCTTGCCGGGAACGCCTGCTTCAACTGTACATACCCTTGGGTCTGCAGGAGCAAACTGTTCCTCAGCGTCTTGGTTGTTGGTCTTGGGGACCTTGGCGACGACTTCGGGAAGATCCGCCGGCAAGTAGTCGCCGGAGACCAACTTCCTCTTCTTGCTCTGCCCAACTGATGATGTAACGGATGGCTGAGTCATCTTGAGCACGAAGGTCCCTGGTTCCACAGGTAACTTCATTGCGGCACACTTTGAGAGGGTATCTGCGATATCATTTTGAGCTCTTGGGACGTGCTCCATCTGCAAGCCTTCAAAGTGTTCTTCAAGCTTCCTCACTTCATCAACATAAGCTTCCATGAAAGGGCTCTGGTAAATCTTGTTCACTTGTCGGACCACCAGTTGTGAGTCCCCCCGTGCAATCAGCTTCTTGATCCCAAGTTCGGCCGCAATTCTGAGGCCGGCAAGCAAACCTTCATACTCAGCAGTATTGTTTGTCGCTTGCTCCTTGGGAAAGTGCATTTGAACAACGTACTTGAGGTGCTCTCCGGTGGGCGCTATGAGGACCACGCCAGCACCGGCGCCTTGCAGCGAGAAAGCAGCGTCAAAGTACATTATCCACTCTTGGCTTGCCTCTTGGACGGGGACGCTTGTCTCTGGAACTTCCTCATCTGGTGTGGGGGTCCACTCCGCTATGAACTCTGCCAAAGCTCTGCTCTGTATGGTTGAGGTGCTCTCAAACTTGAGACCAAAGCTTGATAGTTCCAGTGCCCACTCGACGATCCTGCCTGTTACTTCTGGATTTTGCAATATCCTCTTCAACGGAAAGCGAGTGACCATCGTTATTTCGTGTGCTTGGAAGTAATGGCGTTGCTTTCTTGAGGCCATGAGGAGGCCGAAAAGCAACTTCTGCACCCCAGAGTATCTTGATCTAGCCCCCTGCAGGAGGGAACTTACAAAATAAACTGGGCGCTGCACCATCTTCTTTCGCACTTCTCCTTGTTCTTGCGCAGACTTGTCCTTTTCGGGGCCAGAGCTTGTCGGGGAAGCCCCCTGCTTGTCGCTGGATGTGCTTGCCGGGGAAGTGGGTTCCTCATCTGCCTCCCTCTCCGCTACTAACGCAGCACTAACCACTTGTGGTTTAGGTGCGACAAGTATTGGAGTAGAGGACAGGTATCCTTTCAAGTCTTGCAGCGCAGCCTCCGCTTCCGGAGTCCATTTCATAGGACCTGCCTTTTTCAAGATTTTGAAGAAAGGCAGGGCGCGTTCTGCAGACTTTGAAATGAACCTACTGAGGGCAGCCACACAACCAGCGAGTCTCCTTACGTCCTTGACGCGCTTCGGGGCTTCAATCTGCTCGATGGCTTTTATCTTGTCGGGGTTGGCTTCAATTCCCCTCTGGGACACAAAGAACCCGAGAAGCTTGCCGGAGGGAACTCCGAAGACGCACTTCTCGGGGTTCAACTTGAGCTGTATCTTGCGCAGATTCTCAAAGGTTTCTTCCAAATCTTGAATCAGGGTATCCTTGCTCTTGCTCTTGACCACTATATCATCCATGTAGGCTTCTACATTTCTGTGTATCTGTGGCTCAAAAGCAGTATGTACCACCCTTGCAAATGTTGAGCCTGCATTCTTCAATCCAAACGGCAAGCGTATGAAGCAGTATGTGCCACATGGAGTAATGAATGCAGTCTTCTCTTCATCTTCCTTGGCCATGAATATCTGGTGGTAACCTGAGTATGCATCGAGGAATGAAAGCAACTCACATCCGGCGGTGGAGTCAACAATCTGGTCGATACGCGGCAAGGGGAATGGATCCTTGGGACATGCTTTATTCACATCAGTGAAGTCTATATAAAGTCTCCACTTCCCATTGGCCCTGCGCACAACAACTGGATTGGCCAACCACGTAGGATGGATCACACCTCTAACTAGGCCTGCTGCTTCCAACTTCTTTATCTCCTCGGCAATGAACTCTTGGCGCTCCACAGCTTGCTTCCTGACCTTCTGCTTGACAGGCCGCGCGTGAGGACAAACAGCAAGCTTGTGCTCAATTACCTTCCTGGGAACACCGGGGATGTCAGACGGTTGCCATGCAAACACGTCGACATTCGCCCGCAGGAAGGCAACGAGAGTGCTTTCCTATTTGGGGTCGAGTGTAGCACTGATGGTGAAGGTACCACCAGTGCCGTCCTCCTTGGCGGACACCTTCTTGGTTTCCGGTGGAGCTGCCATTCCTTTCTTGCACTTGCCGGTGGAGCTCGATGGTGCGTGCTCGACGACAGCGCAGCACTCCGAAGAGGTGCGTTTGCCAGAGTGGGCCCCAGAGCTCTTGCCGGACTTGGTCTTGGTCTTCCCCCCGGGAGCTTCAGCGGCAAGTGTGTTGCTGTTTGCTGCGGCTGCTGCATCCCGGTAGATCTTGTCGGCGCAGATAAGCGCGTCCTTCTTGTCGCCGGGGACAGAGATGACGCTTATTGGCCCCGGCATCTTGAGTACGTTGTATGCGTAGTGGGAAGCTGCCATGAACTTGGCGAGGGCAGTACGGCCAAGTATCCCATTATATGGCAATGGGATATCGGCGACGTCGAACGTGATCCTCTCCGTCCTGAAGTTGAGTTCCCCACCAAAGGTCACTGGCAGCATGATCTTCCCCTTTGGCTTGCTCCTTCCTGGGTTGATTCCTTGGAATGTCCCGGTTTCCTCGAGCTCGCTGTCAGGGATCTGTAGTTTCTTGATCACAGAAGCGGAGATCAAGTTGAGGCCGGCCCCGCCGTCAACCAACATCTTGGTGACCTTGAGGTTGCGGATAGTTGGGGAGACCAACATCGGCAAGCACCCGACCGCCGTTGTGCGGTCAGGGTGATCCTCAAGGTCAAAGATGATGGGCGTGCCGGACCATTTCAGCAGCCTGCGCGACTCGACGGGTGGCTCAGCTGCATTTACTTCCCGCACCCACTGTTTGAGTTGGCGGTGGGAAGTGTGCAGAGAGGCACCTCCGTCGACGCACGGAACCTCTGTGGCCTTCTGGAACTCCTGCTCGCTAGTATCTCCTTCGTCCATGTCCTCATCATCATCTTCGTCCTCGTCCTTGCCGCGGCCTCGGGGAGGTCTGTCACCTTGCCGCTGCTTGGCCTTGCCGCGGCGTCCTCCCCGGCCATTGAACGACCGCTTCTTGCTGGGCTCTCCTCCGCCTCCTTGAGCCTTCTCCTTGTCGCGGCGCTCGTATTCAGCCTTCTGCTGTTCTACGAGGTACTCTACCCTCTTGCAGTTCTGGAGATCGTGGCCCTTGGTGCGGTGGATTCTACAGTACTGCTTGTCGGAGCCGTCCTGCTTGTCGGCTGCCGCTACAGGGGCGGGTTCCTTGCCGGAACCACCAGCCTGTGTCTTCTTGGCGGGAGCCTCCTTGCCGGACTGCTCGACAACCAGTACCTCCTTGTTCTTCTTTTTCCTATTATTCCGCCGCCGGCCTTTCCTTGCCGGGGTGGCATCCTCGCTGTCGCTTCCTCCTGCGCCGGTATCTTCTCCGGGGAGCCTCCTCCCCTCTTCAGCACGTGCACATTTGTCAGCCAGAGCGTAAAGCTCGCTGACGTCCCGGATCTTGGTCACGGCCATCTCCTCCCTCATCCAACGGTTACGCACGTTCTGGTGGAACGCGCTGATAACCGCGGCAGGGTGGACATCGGGAATGTTGTGTTGCACGCGGCTAAACCTTTGGATGTATTTGCGCAGGGACTCTCCCTCCTTCTGGGCAAGGATATGGAGATCGCTCTCCTGGCCGTGGGGCTTGTGGCCGCCCGTGAAGGCGCCGACAAACTGGTGGCACAAATCCGCCCACGAAGAAATGGAGTTCTCCGGCAAGTGCATAAGCCAAGACCTGACGTTTGGCTTAAGCACGAGCGGGAAGTAGTTGGCTAGTATCTTCTCGTCGGATCCCCCGGCAGCCTGCACCGCAATGGTGTAGATGCTGAGGAACTCCGAGGGGTGCGTCTTGCCGTCGTACTTCTCGGGTACGTCGGGCTTGAAATTCTTCATGCTGGGCCACTGGACTTGCCGCAGCTCTCGGGTGAACGCAGGGCAACCTGCCGCGTACGGCAAGTCGCCTGGTTCACCGGGCGCGTGCACGTCGTCAGCGGTCCCGGCGCGCTGATCGGACTGTCTTCTGGCTTCTCGTCGACGCTCGATGCGGGTTCGAGCGTCCTCTTGTCGCCTGTCGTCGAGGACTTGGCGCTGCTCGCGGCGAGCCCGCGGATCCGACGACGCCGTGGAGTCGTCGTCGACGTTGATCCGGCGGGGCGGCGTTTTCTGCTTCCGCGGCGGGGAGTGCACGGTGGTTGCACCCCCGACGGTCTTGTCGCCACCGGCCTTCGCTTGGTCGACTTGCCGAGGCCGTGAAGTTGCCGGCTGCTGGGGCGTGTCGTTGTTGGCGAAGGCGATGAGACTCTGGATCGTCGCCCTCCAGTCTTCAGCCTTGTCTGTCGCTGGAGGGAAATCGAGGAGCAGCTGGGCCCTAGCCAGGGCCTCTGCTGGAGAGGAGGGAAACGGTGGCGAACGGTGCGAGGAGCGGGACACGCTCGGACTTCTAACCGCGTTAGAAGGAGCATGTTCCCTCCCCGGCGACCGCGCCTTGCTCGTGCCAGGACGCTGGCCTTGAGCGTCCCGTGACCCGCCAGACTGCCCACGTCCCAGCAAGCGTATGGTACCTCCGATACCACGTCGCTGCTGGTCTAGCACCTCCTGAGAGGGGTGTGGTGCGTGCACGGACACCGAGGCTTTGGAGTTCGCCCGGTCGTCCGTCTTGTCCTTGGACTTGGTGGCGCCGTGAGTTTCCTCGCCGGCGACCACCCTTCCGCCGGCGTCCCCTCCACCGACCGTTGGTTCTGGCGGTGGTGGAATTGACGCAGACGGGCCTCCGACCTCCGAAACCTTCTTCTTCGGAGGCATGTCGAAGTAGTCGAAGAAGCTGATGAAGTTGGAGAAGTTGCTGAAGATTGCGCCCGCGTGAGCGCCGGATCAGGTTCGCACAACCTCGACGCCCCCTACCTGGCGCGCCAAAGATGTCGGGGGAAACTGTCCTCCCACGAGCACCTATGGGACCGGAGCCCCTTCTACGTTGCGGTAAGGGAGTGGAGGGAGCAAGGAGAGTAGATCGAGGAGCACACGCGGGCAGTTTACCCAGGTTCGGGCCGCGCGGACGCGTAAAACCCTACTCCTGCTTTGGTTGTATTAACTTTTTGGGCTCGGGAGCTTGAAGATCTACAGTACCAGCTACACCGAGCGTGGGAGTGTGTGAAGTTCTAGGATCGAACCCCCTCTACGTTGTGCATGGGCCTCCTTTTATAGCTCAAAGGGGTCACCGACAGGTGTCAACGTAGAGGAGGGTAAAAATGTAAATTTGGTGGTAGTTGTAACAGTGCGCGAATAGTGCATGAACAGTGGATGAGCAGTGGTCTTCACCTAACCTTGACGGTGGGGGACAAGGGCATTGAATGCCCGTCGCCGTCGACCCCAAAAGCGTCTGTCCATGCGTCTCCGTTCGCCACGGCGGTAGCCTCGTCACCGCGGCTCGCCAGCGTGTCCCTCAGGCTGCACAGCCATCTGCCATGTGCTCCTGGAAGGGTCCCAGGGCGACGCATGGCCAGATGAGCTGGAGCGCAGGCACACAGTGTGAGCTTCCCCCGGCAAGCACCTTGCCGGGACCGCTATCTTGCCGGGCCCGGAAGCTTGCCGCTTCCCGGGCCCTGCCGGGGCGCATGATGCGCCGCGATGTATCTTTTGTGGTGTTATCCTTTGGCCTCCCTGGCAAGCACCTCTTGCTAGGGTCTTGTGCTGAAAAGATGTCCTTGAGCCTGGTGCGGCCTTCCCGGCAAGCTCCTCTTGCCGGGGTCTTGTCTCTTAATTTGGATACTTTGTTCTTGAATGGCTTCATAGGGACCAGAGTGGGCTTTGGCAAGCGCGTGGTATGCCCTGCCGCGGGAAGCCGCTACTGCCCGTGCACAAGTTGGGGTACTAAGGTACCCCTACCTTAGTACACCGACAAATTTTCTTCTGTGTCTTCTCATTTTTTGTAAACCGGCCCTGACGTCATCCTCGAGAATCACTGAATCTGACCGTGACATCACTTCCGCATTTAACGTCGTGAGCTGTCCATCAGCTTTGTTTAAGGGTTGTTCCGAAAATCGAGGCGACAGAGGATCTCTATCCAATCCTTTGCTTCCTCAAATCCCGCACTTGTCGCTTCGGATCTGCCTCTCTATAAATACTGCTGTCCTCATTCATTATCTTCTTCCGCTCCTTCTTCTTCCTCCGTCGCCTGAGCACAAAACTCCATTGTCGCCCGAGCTCGAACCGCCGTCGTCGACCGCCAAATCCAAGTCCTCGCCGGCCGCTGCATCGACCTGAGCTTGACCAGAAAAAGACTTCTCCGCCGCTTCTCAGGTACTCCATCTTCTTCCTCTTTATAGATCCATAACCTTTAGGGTTTTCTTTCGCATCTCCGCCATTAGAACCTCAATGAAAGCTTTACCTTGTTCATCTTAAACACTAAGTTCACAGAAGTTTTGACCTTTACATCTTGTCCTTAGATCTTGCCTTTACTCCGTTGTTATATTCTTTAAATCTCATCATTTATACATAACCTGTAGATTCATCCGCTCCGTATATCACCCTTATAGTTCTTCCCGTAATATCCTTGTATTTATTTTCTTTTCCTTGTGTGCTGAGATCTGTTCCACTTTAGTTGTCTGCAAAAAACCTGTTTCTTCTCCTTTATAGATCTGTTAAGCATACTCCGGTTTAAACTGTTATGCACGGGCTCTGTAAATTTTTTAAAGACAAACGCGACGGCTTAGCTCTTTCTGTATTACTGTCATGAGCCGGTAGTAACATAGCTCCCTGTTATTGCCGGGTTATCCCTATCATTAGTCCCTTGCTGAAACTGTTGCGTAATCCTTGTATATATCTTCCGGTTTATACTGCTGTACCCACATAATCCGGTCTTGCACTTTATCTTTTCAGCATTTGCTCTTCTGCTGTCATGGCCAAACAATTTGTCTCTTGCAATTGGGTTCCTTCCACTATTACGGAAGAAGATTTGGCCGCAGCTGTGTCCATTGGCACTCTAGGTTCTCAATCCGTTTTAAAGTGGCGGGCTCCTGGAGATGAATGTCCTCCTACTCCCAAAGAGGGGGAGGTTATCGTCTGCTTTGACCATATTGCTCGGGGCTTTACTCCTCCCGGTTCGAAGTTTTTCCGGGATGTACTTGCTGCCTACCAACTCCATCCTCAGGACATAGGTCCCAACTCTGTTTCCAATATCTGTGATTTCCAAGTGTTTTTCGAGGTGTATTTGCAAGAAGAACCGTCAGTTGATTTGTTCCGGGATTTCTTTCACCTAAACCGGCGGACTGAATTTACTAGTGGACCGCATCAGGAGCTAGGCGGGGTTAGTATTCAGAAAAGGAAAGATGCAGTCTTTCCTCATGCCGATTTACACACCCATCCCAAGGATTGGAATAAATCTTGGTTTTACTGTATTGATACTTCACCTGCGGGGGAAAACCCATTGCCGGGTTATCGCGAGCACCATATTCCGGAGGACCACCCCTTGCCACAGTGCCTCAGCTCTTCAGAGCGGCCCCGGTTTGCTTCCCAACTTTCCAAGTTGAAAGCTTTTATGGCGAATGGCTTAACCGGCGTAGATTTCATGCGCTGCTGGCTCTCTTGGAGTATCCTTCCTCTGAGCCCGTGTTCAAGCTTGATGTGCCAATACTCTGGTAAACCGGATGACCCTCAACGTTTTACTAAGGAGAAACTTTCTGAGTCAGAAGTCACTGAGTCCACCAAGAAAATGCTTAACATCACTTTAGAAGAATGTAGCCAAACCGGACTGGCTCCATACTACAAGAAAAATAAGCTGCCTGCGGTATGTCTTACTTTCTTTCTTATGCCTATAATCGTTCCTTTAAATGGTTCTTTTAACTTATCTTTTACCTTTTGAACAGGCCACTGATCCCTTCTGGAAAAGGAAACCTCAGGAAAAGGCTGGAAAAGTACCACGCCGGAAAACCTTTGCCTCCAAGAAGAGGAAAACAGTTGGTGGTTCCAGTTCTCACGCTGAGGACGACGATCCGGACTCTGAGGTATGAATTAATCCGGCTTTACTTTGCTCACTTTACTCATAACTGTATCTAATGATAACTTTTCACAGGAGTTGGCGGAAGGAGATAAACCGGCCGAAGTTGAGGTAACTATCATTTCTTCCGATTCAGAACCTCTTCCACAAAAAAGTCGTCGGACAGTCCGGAAATATCAGTTTTCTCATCCATATGCTCAATTGGATCCTAATTTTCTTTTGAAGAAACAACAACATGAAGCTCTTCACCGGACTACTCGCCACAGCGGCCTTGCTGTGGAATCATCCGGAATATCTCTTACTCCGGCCCGGAAACGCCGCTCTGAGGTTATACTCTCTCCAACCCTTCTTCATCCCAAGGCCGGGCTCTTACGCAAACCTCTTAAACCGTCTGACCCTGATTACCAGGAGACTCCGTTATCTTCTTCCGGTGAATCAACTGCCAAACAGCTTCCACCCCTGAAAACTGTCCCAGGGTAATTCTTTAAATTTATCCGGTTTATGATTTCACCTTGTCTTATAGCTCTAACTTGTTTTTCCAAATTCCTTTCAGCAAGCCAAAGCCTAGCAAAAAAGCAAAAATCAACCAACCAACTGCTGAGACCGTCGTTGATGATCCGGCAGCTGATCCGGACTCAGCTATCCCTCCAGAAGGCGAACCTACAATCCTACTTGAGGATCCTGCTCCTGCCGATCACCACACTATGCCTGAGAACCCCAATGCTGAAGATGTTCGTGAGCCGGCAAGTCCTGCTCGGGCCAATCCTCCTCAGACCAATCCGGCTCCTCCCAGCCCGGTTCGCACTGCAACCCCACCACCAACTACTGCTTCTCCGGATGTGGAGATAACACATACGGCTTATACCGCTCCCGCTGAACCCACTGTTTTAGCCAAACATACGGCTAAAGCGGAGAAGGTGTATAAAGAAAATGGTAAATGGAGTACCGAACTGTCTGGCTTTACTGACATGAGTGCCCAGGAGCTCTATTCCGGGTACTTAAACCAGCTCCACACTGGTCGAGATTATGAAGCGGGCCTGATTAACATGATGAAGGACAAGTATGAGGTAATCCCTTGCATCTTCTTTTAACTTTCAATGTACTTCTGTCCATATCGTATCAGCCCCCAAGTTCCGGTTTAGCTGTGTTTAGAAGGTGAACCGGTACTTCCTGATGAATCGAATGATCTTACATTAGTCCCCAAGTGTCAAATAGACAACTTGTTTTGTCTGCTTGAGACTTAGTCTTTGAATTACTTATGCTTTTTACTTCAACTGCCCATTAGCCCCCAAGTGTCAAGTAGACAACTTGTTTGTGTGCTTGAGACTTCTGTCTTTAAATTACTTCTGATTACTGCTTCAACTGCCCATTAGCCCCCAAGTGTCAAGTAGACAACTTGTTTGTGTGCTTGAGACTTTTGTCTTTAAATTACTTCTGTTTACTGCTTGATCATCCTTGCAGGCTGATTTAAACCGGAGCGCTGACAAAATCAATGAACTCCGGAGCCGACTTGCTGAAACGAAGGCTGATGCTTCTAAAGCCAAGAAAGATCTGAAGCTGAGTTTGAAAACTGCTGAACAGCTGAAGAAATTCTTTGAAGAAGAACGAACCGCCTTTGAGGTTCAGAAGAAAGATCTGGAGAAAAGGGTCAAAGATGCTGAAGAAGCGCTTAATCCGGTGACTGAAGAATTAACCGGCTTAAAGCGGCAAGTAGAGTTGATGACTTCTGCAATCTTTGGTAAGTATATAATCTGTATTCCTGCTTTCATCCTTGTAACCTTCCATCTCTGCCGGTTTAACTGTGATAATCATATGCAGGGCACCGTGTCACCCATCTTGGGGATGACTTACGGAAGAAACTCAAGGCATGTTATACTTTGGTCGAGCAGCTGTATTCCGGCGCTCAAAGGATCATAAGTGCAACATCATTCAATAAACCGGCCCCCACTACCATCCAAGGCACGTTAGAAAAGCTGTCTGTTTTGCCAGTGCGTTTGGAGGAAGTTAAGAAATCTGCTGCTCGAGCCGGTGCCCTCATGGCGCTTACTAGAGCGAAAGCATGGGTTCCGGACTTTGATCCGGAAGAGGCTTTAAATGGGTGTCCAAGTACCAAGGAAGACGGATCATCGTTTACTGCAAAGGATCTCTATGCCTTGACAAAAGAGATGCGTCCTCTTGCCAGCAAACTTGCAGCTGAAGCAGATTTATCCAGGTATCATCCGGGGTACGACTTGCAAAACGAGCGGGTGGAGCGGCCGGTTTATGAAACCGTCAATCTAAACCCACCAGTGCGTCCTCATACCTTCGCTCCAGATGTCGATCCGTCTGAACTTATCAATGAAGAGATGTATTTTCGTACCTTAACTAAAATCGACTGGTGCGCCCCGGACTTCTAGCCGCTTCAAGAAGAAGAGGAGACTCGGGATCAAGTTGATGCTCAGCCGTCTCAGCAGAAGGAGCATAGCTCCTAGTTTATTGTTGCTGTTGCAATTCCATTTTACTGAACAATCTTTTATCCGTCAGGCTTGCTATGCCTTGTAATAGGCTAGCTGAAAATTGTGCCCGTTTTAATCCGGATACTTCTTGCTTTAACATTACCAATTTGGTCTGAGATGGGTTATCTGATATATCATCTGTTCCTACATAGATAATGAAGATATGTCCTAATGGCTTTACCGTTGAACCCATTAAATCGTTCTCACAACTTATTAAACAAGTGTATACTTATATCAAAAAATAACTTTATACCTGAGATCAAGTATGCTTGATACTCTTAATCCGGTGGATTTTGCCTCTTTGAAAGGAGTCTTTTTGATAGACCCATTAATAATCTCGGGTCTCATAAAAGATGCCGGTTTAGATCATGATGTTTGTTCCGGGTGCTGTTGAACACCGGATTGACTCTTGCTGGTGTTTTATAACTCAGACTTTTGTAGATGTGTGGTTAATTTCTTGAATTGTCCCACTCCAGATTAAGGAACCATAACACATAAAGACCAAAAAATGCAAATAAAACCGTGTAGTCGAGGCTTTTTACGAGCTGCCAGGCTCAAAACAAGGTTCAGCCAATCAATGGAATGGGCTTACCATCCAGAGGGCCAGTCGATGGATATGGCCTAATCATACATAGGAACCATAAGAAAAACTTTAAGCCAATCACTGGGTGGCCGTCGCCTGTCTAGAGGGCCTCCATGGTTCCATGAAACCATGGGTAAATCATAAGCCAATCACTGGATGGCTGTCGCCTGTCCAGAGGGCCTCCATGGCTCCATGAAGCCATGGGTAAACATAAGCCAATCACTGGATGGCTGTCGTACTTTCCAGAGGGCCTCCATGGTTCCATGAAACCATGGGTAAACATAAGCCAATCACTGGATGGCTGTCGCACTTTCCAGAGGGCCTCCATGGTTCCATGAAACCATGGGTAAACATAAGCCAATCACTGGATGGCTGTCGCACTTTCCAGAGGGCCTCCATGGCTCCATGAAGCCATGGGTAAATCTTGAACCAATCACTGGATGGATTACCATCCAGAGGGTTTTCTTGAAGCGTCCTCTTTGAGCCGGATGTGACCTTACGCTCTTCAGGGAGTTATTGCTTCTGATTGCATATGTTCTGCAAAATCAGCGTAAACCGATCGATCTATTTGAAATATGATAGATGATAATATATATATGGTTGTCCTCATAAAATACATGTGTTGGAAAAAAGGCTGAGCCCCCGGTTTACCGAGGGTGCCGGTTTATTCATTAATCATAATATATACATAGGATACAGTGGAGCTAATGGCTCAGGTATAGTAGGGCCGTAAGAGGGCGATGTTCCATGGCCTCTTTGTCTCCTCTTCCGATGTCCGTGAGTCCTTGTGTTCTCGAACGTCCACCAGGTAATATGAACCGTTGTGTAGATTCTTGCTGACCACAAAGGGCCCTTCCCAAGGTGGGGATAGCTTGTGCATATCTGTTTGATCTTGGATGAGCCGGAGTACTAAGTCTCCCTCCTGGAATGTTCTGCTCTTAATCCGGCGGCTGAGATATCTGCGCAAGTCTTGTTGATAAATCGCAGACCGTGCAGCTGCTATATCACGCTCCTCATCCAGCCGGTCCAAACTGTCTTGTCTTGCCTGTTTGTTAGCCGCTTCAACATATGATGTCACCCTTGGTGAATCATGAAGGATATCACTTGGAAGGACCGCTTCAGCACCATACACCATAAAGAAAGGCGTATAACCCGTGGACCGGTTTGGCGTAGTGTTGATACTCCAAAGGACAGATGGTAACTCCTTGATAACCCTCAACCGTAAGGGATCGAGATAGTCTTTGCGGGTAAGAATAACCCAATTTATTGATTCGACACACGGGGAGCCAAAGAGTATTTATAAGCTTTGACAGTTGAGTTGTCAATTCAACCGCACCTGAAATATACTTACTTGCAACAAAAGATAAATGGTAACAGTGATATGATAGTGATGATAGTAATAGTAAAAGTAAACAACAAAAGTAAATAGCAGTACTAAATGGCAAAAGTAGCAACTAGTGACAAGCAAGGTTTAAAACACTGTAGGCTAGGGAGATGGATGGTTGGGCGCTGCATGGATGAGATAGATTTTAACTTGGGGCACGGCACACAGAAAAGTAATGATCATCTAGGCAAATATCAAACATTAGGCATGTATCCCGTAGGTAGTTGTACGTGCTTGCAATAAGAACTTGCACAACATCTTTTGTCCTACCATCCCGCTACGAACGGGGCCAAAAGGAACTTATGGATATTAAGGTGCTCCTGTCAAAGAGCACCGGAACAAAGCAATGAACTCAATGGATACATGTAATCCTCAAACTACGGACCATCCCCTTCGGTGTCCCAAGCTGTCACATTTGGGATCGCCATTTCCGAACCGTAACAGGTGCAAACAACTCATAGATAGGATCACGAACACAAATATATTCATGCAAACACATATGGTTCAGATCTGAAATCATGGCACTCGGGCCCTAAGTGTCAAGCATTAAGAATAACAAGTTGTAGCAAAGATGATAAACACCATAGTAGATGATAGGCAACATGCCCCCAACGATCTGATAAACTATTACATGATCTAACTCATCCAATCCCTACCATCCCCTTCGCCTACAGCAGGGGAATTACTCACGCATGGAGGGAGAAGTCATGGAGGGATGATGGAGTGGTGATGATGATGACGATGGCGATGATCTCCCCTCTCCGGAGGCCAAATCAGCCTCCAGATTAGCCCTCCCGAGGAAGAACAGAGGGTGGCGGCGGCTCCGTGACGAAAAACTGCGAAAGAACTTCTGATCTGGGGTTTCTGCGTCGGGAGTAAAAATACGAGGTAAAGTAGGGCACCAGGGGGTGTGGGACCCACCCAGGCGGCTCCTCGGCACGGCCCAGGGGGGGGGGGCGCCCACAGGGCGCCTGGGCACCCCCTGGCCCCCCTCTGGCCCCACTTCTGGTTCCTGGTTCCTTCGGGTGCGTGGATTTTCTGTGATTTTTTGTGGATTTTTCTGAGATACTTAAAAATCTGTTTTCCTGCACACAATAAAACCATACAGGCAGCTCTGCTGAAAACAGCGTCTGTCCGGGTTAATTTAGTCCAAATCATGCAAGAATGAGGTCAAAACAATATCAAAAGTGTTTGGAAAAGTAGATACGTTTGAGACGTATCAACTCCCCCAAGCTTAGCATATTGCTTGTCCTCAAGCAATTCAGTTCAACGAACTGGACGCGACAAAGGAAACTTTGACAAACTCTTTTGCTTCATTAGATGTATATAAGCATGTACTACGAAAAGAGTTTAGCAAGTATTGTAACAGTACTTATGAGGACAATGCAAGGAGCAATCCTTCTTTCAAGTGACCAGTCACAAATACTTAAAAGTAAATAATATATTACTGAAAATCAAGACAAGATTACATTGCACATAGCTTGAGCATACTAGGGTGGTATGTCGCTAGCCTCCATGAGTGAAGCAAAACATAAATGCAGAGACTCCTCCAGAGTTTTAAAGGAGACTAGAACTAAGAATTTTAGAATAAATCATATCACAAGTATGCAGAAGACAATGTAATACTTTGGGACAATGCACATTACACTCAGAATGACAATTATGCTCTCCTAGTCGGTGCTTTGAAGAAAGAAAGTGAGACTCTCGAACCGTGGCTTTTACTGGCAAGGTTGACAACCCGTGGTCAGAAACAAAAACTAAACATGTACCAGAGCTCTTGGTTTTAAAAACATAAGTAAATATGTTTTTGAGAGGTGCATATTTCGTCAACGAATGCTAGCAGATAACTCAATCACTTTTTAAGTGGACAAGTCTCGAGGAACGGCTCCCGCATGAGGACGATCACATCCTCTTAATCTCCTTTGTTTATCACTGCCAAAGTTTTTCTGATTTCTCATGAACAAAGCGTGAAGGAGGGTTTGTTTGTTATATTATCTTTTTGAGCCGGGCGCACTCTATGCCAGTTCCTTTTCGTATTATGGGTTTGCACATTATACATGCAATCCAGGGGTGAAACTTGTCCAACTTAAAAAGATCATGAATTAACTACTACTTCCTCATGAGCTAAAACATAGGCACAAAAGAGAAATGCTTTTGATTAGTTTCGAGATGGTACATGAAAGCCTTCGTTAGGAATGGCAGGTAAATACCATGTATAGGAAGGTATAGTGGACTCATATGGCATAACAGGTTTAAAGGGTTTGGATGCACAAGCAGTCAGTCCGCTTAGTACAGGTGGAGGTTTAGCAAAAGACTGGGAAGCGACTAACTAGAGAGCAATAACGGTCATAATCATGCAGAGCGACAAAGCAACATTGAATCGGGCATGAAAGTGATATAACTATTCTAAAACTCAAAGATCATCAAGGCAGAGTAGACTTTTTAGTGTTAAACATGTCTAAGCATGTGCCAAGTCAATCCAAAAATTCTCTAAAGGGAAATACCACCTTAGTATACCAGACTATGAACAGTGCAATGCATGTAGATCATTTCAATAACACATTATATACTCTAGTTATTCGAGACTAGCCACAAGGAAAGCATGAACCACTGGAAGAGCATTGTAAACATAGCACTATGTCGCTACAAGCTGGTCTCTAGATCATAAGTACAGGCATATGTACAAAAGTAGAAACAAAAAGAGTTCATACCGGTCTTCCTTGTTGCTCCCCTTCAGTCGATCTTCGTCATTACTTCTTGTCACTTGCACGACCGAACATAGGAAATATAATCAAATGCCATCACAGACTCGAGCTGATCTCTGAAAACAAAGCAAACTAAAGAGAGAAAGGAAATCTTTTTGGATTTTTCAAAAGTTGAATAAAAGCAAAAGAAAGAGAAAATCTTTTTGTTGTTTTTGCAAATAGAGAAACAAAGAAGTATGGGCAAAAACTTCGAAAAGATCAAAGGGAATAAAACGGATAATACAATGGAAAAGAAAGAGAGAATGGAAATCTTTTTGGATTTTTCAAAAGTTGAATAAAAGCAAAAGAAAGAGAAAATCTTTTTGTTGTTTTTGCAAATAGAGAAACAAAGAAGAATGGGCAAAAACTTCGAAAAGATCAAAGCGAATAAAACGGATAATACAATGGAAAAGTGAGAAGGGCACGTACTCCCCCAAGCTTAGGCTTTTGGCCTAAGTTGGTAGCAGCTACTGCCCCCAGGAGCCTCCTGCTCCAGGGGTATGGTGGTGAGTCCAAGGGTCGTAGAAGGATGCTGGCGCGTACACCGAACTCCTCGGAGTCTCCCACAAGGATGGTTCCGAACGCCAAACAGAGGAAGACCCTTCACCAAACTCGGTGGCGGTCTCTTCCTGAAAATGTGGTATCTCACCGTGCCTCTCCTCGTCGGGCACAACCCCCTCCATGGGGTTATGAAACTGATGCTGGACCATGAACTCATCGAACTGAACAACATCAAAGGACCATCCGTTCCTGCGAGAAAAATCAAACAAGAGAGGTGCAGGTAGACGGATCTCGCGTTCCGCGGCAGTTCCGAAACGCAAGATATAAATAAGATTATCAAGCTCAGAACCCATGGTAACAAACTTATGCCTTTTCATAGCAGCAAGATCAAAGCTTAAATAAGTAAAAGGAGCTAGTATCATCAGGGTGTGGGGTGCCTCCAAGATGCTCTAAGATAAGTGTGGCATAAACGCCACCATATAAGTCTCCCTTGTTACCGTTCATAGCAAGGCGTCGAGCAATTAAGGTACCCAGGTTATAATCAGACCTCCCTGAGAGGGCTGCTGCCAGGATAGCAATATCCGGAGCAGAAATGTTGCTCGTGTTGTCACGAGCTAACACCCCTCTGGCAATATAATATGCAAAATACTTGAGGTGAGGAAATAAGATGCTGGAGATCTTCGACCGATGAATATCCCTCGTACCCATGCTGCAGAGAGAGTTGATGACGGTTTTCAGTTCGGAGGGTTGAGTGGCCATCCTTGCCGTCCTCCCAACGTTCGGCACACCTATTATTTCACAAAAATTTCCCAAAGTCATGGTGATAAGATCATTATAAATTTTAAACTCAATAGCACCTGAATCAGGATTATATCTAAAACTGTTAATGAAACTGGAGGTGAGTTTTTAATACTGAGTAACACGGCTCGTGACGAGTCGTGTCAAACCTGCATTAGCACAAAGATTATAAAACTCATCCTTGATTCCCGCAGCTTCCATGAATTCATCACATGGAAATGTCATCGCACGTGCTGGACTTGTGTCTTCCAACAACTCCAGGGGCACATGATCTTCATTATAGCTCACCCTAGCAGTCGATGGTGAAGCTGCGGCTCTAGTGACTCGATCGGAGTGTGCGGGCCTCCTCTTCTCAAGCCATCCTTTTGCCCTTCCTAACAAACTCATTTCTGAATTTTTTTTACAATTTACAAAAACGAGGATTAAAACAAAGTGAGCTAAGGCAAACTACTCAACTCACTTGCCCAAGGCATAAACTTGCATCAAAACTTGAAAAATAACTTTCTACATATGCATGCAAGCTCATTTATTCAACACCAAGAACTACTAAATACTCACAAATAAGGGGTGGAGGAGTCACATACCAGGGAGTATTTGCTCAAAATTTCAGCTCAAATGATGGGCTGTAGAGAGAGATCGAAGAATCGTCTCCAAGAACAGCAAGAACACAAGAACAAGACCAGAACTCGGGTTTCTGGAGAAAAAGAGAGAGGGAGGAAGAAGACATACCTGGAGGGGGGCCCTGTGGGCCCCAGGCGCCCTATGGGCGTGGCCAGGGGCTGGGCCGCGCCAGCTGGCCGCCTGGGCCACTTGTGGCCCCCCCTAGCTGGCCCCAGGACTTTCCGGTTCTCTCCCGACGTGGAAATTTTTATTATAATTTTTCTGGAATTTTTCTGAAAACTTCACTGTTGAAAATTTTTCGAAGTTCAAAAAGCTACGAAACTCTCTGAAAACTTGAAGCAGTTAGTAGTATTGTGAAGCTTCAAAAACATAAATACTTGGTACAGCAAGTAGGACAAAACTAAAAACAACTGAAAACATAACAAGCTCAACTTTTTATCCATATAAAACATGTTTACTAGTAAGGTTGATCAAGTCCTACCAACAAACAAGCGATATATAGAGCAAAAAGTCTCACCTCCTACGAAGTAGTTACTAAACCTTTACTTTGATGGACATTGTCCCCACCATGATAGTTTTATATTTGTGAGGCACATGTAGTGGACAGTCCCATTCTCCAATCTTCACGGTCTCGATATTCTCTATAGAGTTGAGGGCATGCCTCCTGTCGGTCTTCTTCGGAAAATATACCGTGTGTTCTTTATCATTCACATGGAAGGTAACCTTCCCTTTATTGCAATCAATAATAGCACCCGCGGTGTTAAGGAAAGATCTACCAAGAATAATGGACATGCTCCCATCCTCGGGCATGTCAAGCACAACAAAATCAGTAAGAATTAAACAATTAGCAACTTCTATGGGAACATCCTCACAAATACCTATCGGAACAGCGGTTGACTTGTCAGCCATCTGAAGGGAGATATCTGTAGGAATTAGTTTCTCTAAACAAAGCCTGTCGTAAAGAGAGAGAGGCATAACACTCACTCCTGCTCCAAGATCACATCAAGCAGTTTTGACATAATTATTCATTATGGAGCAAGGAATGGTGGGTATACCTGGATCACCGAGCTTCTCGGGAATCTTTCCACTAAAAGAGTAGTTAGCAAGCATAGTAGATATTGCATCATTAGGAACTTTTCTTTTATTAGTGACAATATCTTTCATATATTTTGAATAAGGAAGTAACTTAATAGCATCAGACAAAGGGATTTGAAGAAAAAGAGGTTTAATCCACTCACAAAACTTATTATAATGCTCTTCTTCTTTAGATTTAATGGACTTACCTGGAAAGGGCATGGGTTTCTGTACCCATGGTTCTCTTTCCTTCCCATGTTTTCTTGCGATGAAGTCTTCTTTAGTGTACCTCTTACGTTTGTCAGGTGCTTCTTCTTCTCGAACTTCAGGCGGATCATTCTTCTCATTATTATTACCTTCAGGTTCAGCACCGTCTTCAGTCTCAGCATCGGAGATAGATACACTGTTGGGATCAATAGTTGGCTCTTCATTTGCAATAGGATCATTAGAATTGTCAGTCTCCTTATGTTTCTTCTTTTTCTTTGGAGAGCCAACAATTTCTTCTTCCTGCATTTGAGAATCTTGCTCGATTCTCTTCGGATGTCCCTCTGGATAGAGAGGATCTTGAGTACTAGTTCCTCCTCGGGTTTTAATCCCAAAAGTCTGCAAACTATCTTGTTTGGCATTGTTAGCAAGCAAATCTCTTTGCACATTAGAAATTTGATCAAGCTGAGTTTGAACCATATGAAAATGCTTCACAAGACATTGAACATCATTAACTGTTCTATCTAAAACATCAAGCAGTATTTTGATAGCAAGGGAATTATCATGCAACTGACTTTCTATCCTCTCATTAAAATGATTCTGTTTCATAATAAAATTATCAAACTCATCTAAACATTGATCAGGAGGCTTACCATGAGGGATGTCACTTGCGTTGAAATCTAAAAGAGAGTGTACCTCTACCATAGGAGGGTGAGTGGTAGGCTCACACAGCTTCTCAATAGGGGGTAGATTCTTCACGTCTTCAGCTTTAATACCTTTCTCTTTAATAGACTTCTTTGCTTCTCGCATATCCTCGGGGCTTAGAACAAACATGCCCCTCTTCTTTGTTGGTGGAGGTGGTTCAGGGACAGACCAATCTTCATGGTTTTTGGCAATCCTGCCCATTAAATCATCTGCATCGTCCGGTGTTCTTTTCCTGAAAACACAACCAGCACAACTATCCAAATAGGACCTGGATTCATCAGTTAGACCAGCATAGAATATATCGATTAATTCATTCTTAGGGATTTCATGTCCTGGTCTAGCCCGAATCAGACCGCAGTACCTCCCCCAAGCTTTAGGGAGGGACTCATCCTGCAACTGTTCAAAGTTATAAATTCTTTGTAAAGCAGCATGTTGCATGTGAGCAGGAAAGTACTTATCAACAAAAGAGTGAGCTAAGTCCTGAGGACTCTTAATGGAACCGCATGGGAGTGAATCATACCATGCTTTAGCACCCTCCTTCAAGGAGAAAGGAAGAAGCTTGGTCACATAAAAGTATCGTATCTTCTCATCTGTGGTAAACAGGCTACCCAACTCACCGAGTTTAGTCAGGTGTGCAATAGCATCATCATTTTCTCTGCCATAAAAGGGGTCAGCTTCAACCATAGGTATAAGTGAAAGATCAACAGAGAAATCATAATCAGGATCATCAATGCATATAGGGGATGTAGCAAATTCAGGATTAGGAACGGTTTTGTTCTTCAGAGAGTGTTTTTCAAACAGATTCTTAATAGCTTCAGGGTCAGAGCCGGAAAACTCTGTCAGTTCCCTGCATAAGTCTTCATCAAGTATATAGTAATCATCATTAAGGAGACTCTCCTTGAGTTTACTCAAATCAGGATAATCATAAGTTTCACCAATAGGGTAGCGAGTAACAGGGAGTTCAATTCCAGATTTTTTTTGCAGCAGCAGCAATTTGTTTCTCAAGAGCATAACCAAGCGAACTAATATCATCAAAAGTAGTAGAAGCATCATCAAGAGTATCAGACATAGTAAAAGATTCAGTAGGAGCATCATGTGGTGGTGGTGAGGCAAACTTACTCATAACGGAAGGTGAATCAAGTGTAGCACTAGTGCTCAGAGCAGTACCTCTTCTTGTAGTGGATAGTAAGATCGGAACCTTGGGGTCTCCTTTCTTACCCATAATGGATGAAGTGCAGCAGGTAGGATACCTCAAGTAGACTTGTAAATATTTCTATGCTCCCCGGCAACGGCGCCAGAAAACGGTACTTGATAACCCTCAACCGTAAGGGATCGAGATAGTCTTTGCGGGTAAGAATAACCCAATTTATTGATTCGACACACGGGGAGCCAAAGAGTATTTATAAGCTTTGACAGTTGAGTTGTCAATTCAAACGCACCTGAAATATACTTACTTGCAACAAAAGATAAATGGTAACAGTGATATGATAGTGATGATAGTAATAGTAAAAGTAAACAGCCAAAGTAAATAGCAGTAGTAAATGGCAAAAGTAGCAACTAGTGACAAGCAAGGTTTAAAACACTGTAGGCTAGGGAGATGGATGGTTGGGCGCTGCATGGATGAGATAGATTCTAACTTGGGGCACGGCACACAGAAAAGTAATGATTGTTGGGGAACGTTGCATGGGAAACAAATTTTTTTCCTACGTTCACCAAGATCAATCTAGGAGATGCTACTACGAGAGGAGAGTTGGATCTACGTACCCTTGTAGATCGCTAAGCGGAAGCGTTAAGAACGCGGTTGATGGAGTCGTACTCGCCGCGATTCAGATCGCCGAAGATCCTAGCACCGAAGCAACGGTGCCTCCGCGTTCTTCACACGTACGGCTCGGGGACGTCTCCTCCTTCTTGATCCAGCAAGGGGTGGAGGAGAGGTTGATGGAGAGACCGGCAGCACGACGGCGTGGTGGTGATGGTGGAGAAGGATTCCAGCAGGGCTTCGCCTAAGCACCGCGGGAGATGAAGATGTTATGGGAGAGGGAGGGCAGCACCGAGGCACAAACGTGTGTTGGCTGCCCTCCCTCTACCTCTCTATATATAGGGGGAAGGAGGAGAGGGGGGCGCCCTAGGGTTTCCCCTAGGGGGGCCGGCGGCCAGGGCAGAGGGGGGCGGTGGCCAAGGGCCAGGCCCTAGGGTTTCCCCCCCTAGGTGCCTTGCCCCCCAAGCCAGGGGGGTGCGGCAGCCCTAGGAGGGTCCACCTCCCCTTGCGCATGAGGAGAGGGCCCAGGGGGGGCGCACAGCCCTATGAGGGCTGTGGTGTCCCCCCTTGTGGCCCATTAGGCCCAGAACCACTTCCGGGACCCCCGAAACCCTTTTCGGTAATCCGCCGATTTACCGATGCTCCCCGGAACACTTCCGGACTCCGAAACCTTTCATCCTATATATCAATCTTCGTCCCCGGACCATTCCGGAGACCCTCGTCACGTCCGGGACCTCATCCGGGACTCCGAACAACCTTCGGTAACCATGCACTGTTCTCACTAACAACCCTAGCGTCACCGAACCTTAAGTGTGTAGACCCTGCGGGTTCGGAAACCATGTAGACATGACCGAGACACTCCCAGGTCAATAACCAATAGCGGGATCTGGATACCCATATTGGTTCCCACACGTTTCTCGATGATCTCATCGGATGAACCACGATGTCAAGGATTCAGGCAATCCCGTATACAGTTCCCTTTGTCTCGTCGGTATGTTACTTGCCCGAGATTCGATCGTCGGTATCTCTATACCTAGTTCAATCTCGTTACCGGCAAGTCTCTTTACTCGTTACCGTAATACATAATCCCGTGACCAACTACTTAGTCACTTCGAGCTCATTGAGATGACGTATTACCGAGTGGGCCCGGAGATACCTCTCCGTCACACGGAGTGACAAATCCCAGTCTCGATCCATGTCAACTCAACAGACACCCTCGGAGATACCTGTAGAGTACCTTTATAGTCACCCAGTTACGTTGTGACGTTTGGCACACACAAAGCACTCCTACGGTGTCAGTGAGTTACATGACCTCATGGTCATAGGAACTTATACTTGACATGCAGAAAACTATAGCGATAACTGACACGATCAAAAGCTATGTTTAACGTTTGGGTCTTGTCCATCACATCATTCTCCCAATGATGTGATCCCGTTATCAAATGACAACTCATGTCTATGACCTGGAAACCGCGGTCATCTTTGATCAACGAGCTAGTTCTGTAGAGGCTCACTAGGGACACAAAGTCTGTCTATTCATCCACACATGTATTTGAGTTTCCAGTCAATACAATTATAGCATGGATAATAAACGATTATCATGAACAAGGAAATATAATAATAACTCTTTTATTATTGCCTCTAGGGCATATTTCCAACAGTCTCCCACTTGCACTAGAGTCAATAATCTAGCATTACAAGGTAATGAATCTAACACCCATAGAGTCTTGGTGTTGATCGTGCTTAGCCCGTGGAAGAGGCTTAGTCAACGGATCTGCAACATTCAAATCCGTGTGTACTTTGCAAATGTTTATGTCCTCCTCCTTGACTGAATCGCGGATGGAATTGAAGCGTCGCTTTATGTGTCTGGTCCTCTTGTGAAACCTTGGTTCCTTGGCTAGAGCAATGGCACCAGTGTTGTCACAGAACAGAGTCATTGGGTTCAGTGCACTAGGCACAACTCCAAGATCTGTCATGAACTCCTTCATCCAGACACCTTCCTTTGCCGCCTCCGAGGCAGCTATATACTCCGCTTCACATGTAGAATCAGCTACCACGCTATGCTTGGAACTGCACCAGCTTACCGCTCCCCCGTTGAGAATATATACGTATCCGGTCTGAGACTTAGAGTCATCCGGATCAGTGTCAAAGCTTGCATCGACGTAACCCTTTACGACGAGCTCTTGATCACCTCCATAAACGAGAAACATCTCCTTAGTCCTTTTCAGGTACTTTAGGATATTCTTGACCGCTGTACAGTGATCCATACCAGGATTACTTTGAAACCTTCCGGCCATACTTATGGCAAGGCTGACATCTGGTCTTGTGCACAGCATTGCATACATGATAGAGCCTATGGCTGAAGCATAGGGGACGACACTCATCTTTTCTCTATCTTCCGCAGTCATTGGGCATTGAGTCTTACTCAACTTTGTACCTTGCAATACCGGCAAGAACCCCTTCTTGGATTGATCCATTTTGAACTTCTTCAAAACTTTATCAAGGTATGTACTTTGTGAAAGTCCTATCAAGCGTCTTGATCTATCTCTATAGATCTTGATGCCCAATATGAAAGCAGCTTCACCGAGATCCTTCATCGAAAAACTCTTGTTCAAATACCCCTTCACGCTATCCAAAAATTCTATATTGTTTCCAATCAGCAATATGTCATCCACATATAATATTAGAAACGCTATAGAGCTCCCACTCACTTTCTTGTAAATACAAGCTTCATTGTAAACTTGTACAAACCCAAACGCTTTGATCACCTCATCAAAGCGAAGATTCCAACTCCGAGATGCTTGCACCAGCCCATAAATGGAACGCTGGAGCCTGCATACTTTGTCAGCATTCTCTGGATCAACAAAACCTTCCGGTTGCATCATATACAACTCTTCCTTAAGAAAACCGTTAAGGAACGCTGTTTTGACATCCATCTGCCAAATTTCATAATCGAAATATGCAGCTATTGCTAACATGATTCGGACGGATTTAAGCATCGCTACGGGTGAGAAAGTCTCATCGTAGTCAATCCCTTGAACTTGTGAAAAACCCTTTGCCACAAGTCGAGCTTTATACACGGTGACATTACCGTCAGCGTCCGTCTTCCTCTTAAAAATCCATTTATTCTGAATGGCCTTCCGCCCTTCAGGTAATACTTCCAAAGTCCATACTTTGTTTTCATACATGGATCCCATCTCGGATTTCATGGCCTCTAACCATTTGTCGGAATCCGGGCCCACCATCGCTTCTCCATAGCTCGTAGGTTCACCGTTGTCTAACAACATGACCTCCAAGATAGGGTTACCATACCACTCAGGTGCAGTGCGTACCCTTGTCGACCTACGAGGTTCGGTAGTAACTTGATCAGAAGCTCCTTGATCATCATCATTGGCTTCCTCTTCAACCTCTGCAGGCTCCACAAAAACATCTTTCTACGCTGCGCTACTCTCTGGTTGAAGCAGAGGTTCAACAACCTCATCAAGTTCTACCTTCCTCCCACTCAATTCTTTCGAGAGAAACTCTTTCTCGAGAAAGGACCCGTTCTTAGCGACAAACACTTTGCCCTCGGATCTGAGATAGAAGGTGTACCCAACTGTTTCTTTTGGGTATCCTATGAAGACACATTTGTCCGCTTTGGGTTCGAGCTTTTCTGGCTGAAGCCTTTTGACATAAGCATCGCAACCCCAAACCTTGAGAAAAGACAACTTAGGTTTCTTACCAAACCACAGTTCGTACGGTGTTGTCTCAACGGACTTAGATGGAGCCCTATTTAAAGTGAATGCAGCTGTCTCTAACGCATACCCCCAAAACGATAGTGGCAAATCGGCAAGAGACATCATAGAACGTACCATATCTAATAGGGTTCGATTACAACGTTCGGACACACCATTACGCTGTGGTGTTCCAGGTGGCGTCAACTGTGAAACAATTCCACATTTTCTTAAGTGATCACCAAACTCATAACTCAGATATTCTCCCCCTCGATCAGATCGTAGGAACTTGATCTTCTTGTTACGATGATTTTCAACTTCACTCTGAAATTGTTTGAACTTTTCAAAAGTTTCAGACTTATGCTTCATTAAGTAAATATACCCATATCTACTTAAGTCGTCAGTGAAGGTGAGAAAATAACGATATCCACCGCGCGCCGTTACACTCATCGGACCGCACACATCAGTATGTATGATTTCCAATAAGTCACTTGCCCGTTCCATTGTCCCTGAAAACGGGGTCCTTGTCATCTTGCCCATGAGGCACGGCTCGCACGTGTCAAGTGATTCAAAATCAAGAGACTCCAAAAGTCCATCAGCATGGAGCTTCCTCATGCATTTTACGCCGATATGACCCAGACGGCAGTGCCACAAGAAAGTGGTATTATCATTATCTACTCTACATCTTTTGGCATCAATGTTATGAACATGTGTATCATCACTATCGAGATTCAATAAGAATAAACCCCTAACTTCGGGTGCATGACCATAAAAGATATTACCCATATAAATAGAACAACCTTTATTCTCCGATTTAAATGAGTAACCGTCTCGCAATAAACAAGATCCAGATATAATGTTCATGCTTAACGCAGGCACTAAATAACAATTATTCAGGTTCATAACTAATCCCGATGGTAATCGAAGAGCGAGCGTGCCGACGGCGATCACATCAACCTTGGAACCATTTCCCACGCGCATCGTCACTTCGTCCTTCGCCAGCCTCCGTTTATTCCGCAGTTCCTGTTTAGAGTTGCAAATGTGAGCAACCGAACCGGTATCAAATACCCAGGCACTACAACGAGAGTTGGTAAGGTACACATCAATAACATGTATATCACATATACCTTTGTTGTTGTTGGCCCCCTTCTTGTCCGCCAGATACTTGGGGCAGTTCCGCTTCCAGTGGCCGTTCCCCTTGCAATAGAAACACTCAGTCTCTGGCTTGGGTCCAGCCTTGGGTTTCTTCACTGGATGAGCAACTGCTTTGCCACCCTTCTTAGAGTTACCCTTCTTGCCCTTGCCATTCTTCTTGAAACTGGTGGTTTTATTGACCATCAACACTTGATACTCCTTCTGGATGTCTGCCTCAGCGACTTTCAGCATTGAAAACAGCTCGGCGATGGTTTTATTCATCCCTTGCATGTTGTACTGCTGCACGAAGCTCTTGTAGCTTGGAGGGAGTGACTGGAGAATTCTGTCAATGATAGCTTCATCCGGGAACACAAGTCCCAGATCAGCTATGCGGGTATAGTACCCAGACATCTTCAGTAAGTGCTCACTGACAGACGAATTCTCCTCCATCTTGCAAGCAAAGAATTTATCGGTGGTCTCATACCTCTCGATCTTAGCATTCTTTTCAAAGATGAACTTCAACTCCGTGTACATCTCATATGCACCATGACGTTCAAAACGCCTTTGAAGTCCTCCTTCCAAGCCGTACAACATGGCACACTGCACTATCGAATAGTCATCCGAACGTGTCTGCCAGACGTTCAAAACGTCCGCAGGGGCTGTAGGAGCGGGGGGGTCACCTAGCGGTGCATTTAGGACATAAACCTTTTGGGCAGCTGTGAGGATGATCCTCAGATTGCGGAGCCAGTCCACAAAGTTGCTCCCATCATCTTTCAGTTTAGCTTTCTCTAGGAACGCATTAAAATTCAGGGGAGCTACTGCGCGAGCCATCTACAACAAAATTTGCAAAGACATTTTAGACTATTGTTCATGATAAGTGAGTTACTACCTAATCAAATTAATTATAACTCCCACTCAAATTGACATCCCTCTGGTCATTCGAGCGTGACATGATCCAAATTCACCAACCCAAGTCCGATCATCACGTGAGATGAGGTGGTGTCAATGGTGAACATCAACATGTTGATCATATCTACTATATGACTCATGCTCGACCTTTCGGTCCTCCGTGTTCCGAGGCCATGTCTGTACATGCTAGGCTCGTCAAGTTTAACCCGAGTGTTCTGCATGTGCAAAACTGGCTTGCACCCGTTGTATGCGAACGTAGAGTCTATCACACCCGATCATCACGTGGTGCTTCGAAACGACGAACCTTCGCAACGGCGCACACTCGGGGGGAACACAATTTTATCTTGAAATTTTAGTGAAGGATCATCTTATAATGCTACCGTCGTCCTAAGCAAAATAAGATGCATAAAAGGATTAACATCACATGCAAATCATAAGTGACATGATATGGCCATCAACTCGTGCTTTTGATCTCCATCTCCAAAGCACCGGCATGATCTCCATCGTCACCGGCGCCACACCATGATCCCCATCATCATGATCTCCATCATCGTGTCGCCATCGGGGTTGTCGGCGCCCACCATGCTCTTACTACTATTGCTACCGTTTAGCGATAAAGTAAAGCATTACAAAGCGCTTAATGATTGACACGCAGGTCATAAAAACTTAAAGACAACCCTATGGCTCCTGCCGGTTGTCGTATGCATCGACATGCAAGTCGATATTAACTATTACAACATGATCATCTCATACATCAAATATATCTCATCATGTCATTGGCCATATCATATCACATACATACCCTGCAAAAACAAGTTAGACGTCCTCTAATTTGTTGTTGCATGTTTTACGTGGCTGCTATGGGTATCTAGCAAGAACGCTTCTTACCTACGCAAAGCCACAACGGTGCTATTCAAGTTGCTATTTAACCTTCTACAAGGACCGCCTTGTTCTATTCCGATTCAACTAAGATAGGAGAGACAGACACCCGCCAGCCATCTTATGCAACAAAAGTCACATGTCTGTCGATGGAACCGGTCTCATGTACGTGGACATGTAAAGTTGGTCTGGGCCGCTTCATCCCATAATACCGCTGAATCAAGAAAGACTAAGGAGGGCAGCAATTTAAACATCAACGCCCACAAACCCTTTTGTGTTCTACTCGAGAAAGCATCTACGCAAGATCCTAGCTCTAATACCACTGTTGGGGAACGTTGCATGGGAAACAAAATTTTTTCCTACGTTCACCAAGATCAATCTAGGAGATGCTACTACGAGAGGAGAGTTGGATCTACGTACCCTTGTAGATCGCTAAGCGGAAGCGTTAAGAACGCGGTTGATGGAGTCGTACTCGCCGCGATTCAGATCGCCGAAGATCCTAGCACCGAAGCAACGGTGCCTCCGCGTTCTTCACACGTACGGCTCGGGGACGTCTCCTCCTTCTTGATCCAGCAAGGGGTGGAGGAGAGGTTGATGGAGAGTCCGGCAGCACGACGGCGTGGTGGTGATGGTGGAGAAGGATTCCAGCAGGGCTTCGCCTAAGCACCGCGGGAGATGAAGATGTTATGGGAGAGGGAGGGCAGCACCGAGGCACAAACGTGTGTTGGCTGCCCTCCCTCTACCTCTCTATATATAGGGGGAAGGAGGAGAGGGGGGCGCCCTAGGGTTTCCCCTAGGGGGGCCGGCGGCCAGGGCAGAGGGGGGCGGCGGCCAAGGGCCAGGCCCTAGGGTTTCCCCCCCTAGGTGCCTTGCCCCCCAAGCCAGGGGGGTGCGGCAGCCCTAGGAGGGTCCACCTCCCCTTGCGCATGAGGAGAGGGCCCAGGGGGGGGGGGGCGCACAGCCCTATGAGGGCTGTGGTGTCCCCCCTTGTGGCCCATTAGGCCCAGAACCACTTCCGGGACCCCCGAAACCCTTTTCGGTAATCCGCCGATTTACCGATGCTCCCCGGAACACTTCCGGACTCCGAAACCTTTCATCCTATATATCAATCTTCGTCCCCGGACCATTCCGGAGACCCTCGTCACGTCCGGGACCTCATCCGGGACTCCGAACAACCTTTGGTAACCATGCACTGTTCTCACTAACAACCCTAGCGTCACCGAACCTTAAGTGTGTAGACCCTGCGGGTTCGGAAACCATGTAGACATGACCGAGACACTCCCAGGTCAATAACCAATAGCGGGATCTGGATACCCATATTGGTTCCCACACGTTTCTCGATGATCTCATCGGATGAACCACGATGTCAAGGATTCAGGCAATCCCGTATACAGTTCCCTTTGTCTCGTCGGTATGTTACTTGCCCGAGATTCGATCGTCGGTATCTCTATACCTAGTTCAATCTCGTTACAGGCAAGTCTCTTTACTCGTTACCGTAATACATAATCCCGTGACCAACTACTTAGTCACTTCGAGCTCATTGAGATGACGTATTACCGAGTGGGCCCGGAGATACCTCTCCGTCACACGGAGTGACAAATCCCAGTCTCGATCCATGTCAACTCAACAGACACCCTCGGAGATACCTGTAGAGTACCTTTATAGTCACCCAGTTACGTTGTGACGTTTGGCACACACAAAGCACTCCTACGGTGTCAGTGAGTTACATGACCTCATGGTCATAGGAACTTATACTTGACATGCAGAAAACTATAGCGATAACTGACACGATCAAAAGCTATGTTTAACGTTTGGGTCTTGTCCATCACATCATTCTCCTAATGATGTGATCCCGTTATCAAATGACAACTCATGTCTATGACCTGGAAACCACAGTCATCTTTGATCAACGAGCTAGTTCTGTAGAGGCTCACTAGGGACACAAAGTCTGTCTATTCATCCACACATGTATTTGAGTTTCCAGTCAATACAATTATAGCATGGATAATAAACGATTATCATGAACAAGGAAATATAATAATAACTCTTTTATTATTGCCTCTAGGGCATATTTCCAACAATGATCATCTAGGCAAATATCAAACATTAGGCATGTATCCCGTAGGTAGTTGTACGTGCTTGCAATAAGAACTTGCACAACATCTTTTGTCCTACCATCCCACTACGAACGGGGCCAAAAGGAACTTATGAATATTAAGGTGCTCCTGTCAAAGAGCACCGGAACAAAGCAATGAACTCAATGGATACATGTAATCCTCAAACTACGGACCATCCCCTTTGGTGTCCCAAGCTGTCACTTTTGGGATCGCCGGTTCCGAACCGTAACAGGTGCAAACAACTCATAGATAGGATCACGAACACAAATATATTCATGCAAACACATATGGTTCAGATCTGAAGTCATGGCACTCGGGCCCTAAGTGTCAAGCATTAAGAATAACAAGTTGTAGCAAAGATGATAAACACCATAGTAGATGATAGGCAACATGCCCCCAACGATCTGATAAACTATTACATGATCTAACTCATCCAATCCCTACCATCCCCTTCGCCTATAGCAGCGGAATTACTCACACATGGAGGGAGAAGTCATGGAGGGATGATGGAGTGGTGATGATGATGACGATGGCGACGATCTCCCCTCTCCGGAGGCCAAATCAGCCTCCAGATTAGCCCTCCCGAGGAAGAACAGAGGGTGGCGGCGGCTCCGCGACGAAAAACTGCGAAAGAACTTCTGATCTGGGGTTTCTGCGTCGGGAGTAAAAATACGAGGTAAAGTAGGGCACCAGGGGGTGTGGGACCCACCCAGGCGGCCCCCCAGCGCGGCCCAGGGGGGGGGGGGCGCGCCCAAATGGCGCCTGGGCAACCCCTGGCCCCCCTCTGGCCCCACTTCTGGTTCCTGGTTCCTTCGGGTGCGTGGATTTTCTGTGATTTTTCGTGGATTTTTCTGAGATACTTAAAAATCCGTTTTCCTGCACACAATAAAACCATACAGGCAGCTCTGCTGAAAACAGCGTCAGTCCGGGTTAGTTTAGTCCAAATCATGCAAGAATGAGGTCAAAACAATATCAAAAGTATTTGGAAAAGTAGATACGTTTGAGACGTATCACTCCTCAACCCAACATCCCGGGGTTCTTTGCAAGGGAGTCATAAGCCGGGGCTTGATACCTCGCAAAATCTCCTGGTTTGCTCTTTCAGCTTGACCATTGGTTTGAGGGTGGGCCACAGAAGATACATCTAGGCGAATATGCTCTCGTTGACAAAATTCTTCCATCTCACCCTTAGATAAATTGGTGCCGTTGTCTGTGATGATGCTGTGTGGAAAGCCAAACCGGAAAATTACCTTTTTGTTGAATTTGACTGTTGTGGCTGCATCACACTTGCTCACAGGTTCTGCTTCAATCCACTTTGTAAACTTATCCACCGCCACTAGTAGATGAGTTTTCTGATCTTGGGATCGCTTAAAAGGTCCAACCATATCAAGCCCCCAAGTTGCAAACGGCCAGGTTATTGGTATCATCCGGAGCTCCTGTGCCGGAACAAGAGCTCGTCGTGAAAACTTCTGACAAGCATCTGATACGTCCAAAACGTATCTATAATTTCTGCTTGCTCCATGCCACTTTTGGGTGATATTGCGATGATATTCATACACTTCCATACACTTTTGATCATATTTGGACTAACCTACTAATCCAGTGCACCCCAGTGCCAGTTTCTGTTTTCGGCTGTTTTTGTATTTCAGGTTTTCACGTTACGAGAACAGCCAGGAAAAATCCAGAAAAATTATATAAAAAATCAGCGTTCCGGAAACTACCGTGCGTCCAAAGGACAGCCGGGGGGGTCCACCAGGGCTCCAGGTGCCCTGGCGGCGCCCCCCCCCCGGGCCGCGCCGGGGGGCGCCTGGGCCCCCCGAAGCTTCCCCGATGCCCCCCTTTGGCATATATTTAAAGCGTCCTCCGAAACCCTCAGAACAAGGAACTCTTTTCGCGACCCCATCTATGTTCCGCCGCCGCCGCCGCTTCCAAGATCGGAAGCACCAGGAGAACCCTTCCCGGCACCCTGCCGGAGGGGAGGATCACCACCGGGAGCTTCTCCACCACCTTGGACGCCTCCCGGATGAGTCGTGAGTAGTCTCCCTTGGACCATGAGTCCATGACCAGTAGCTATGTGATGTTCTCCTCCCGTTCTTGTGCTTCACTAATTAGTCCTCGTGAGCTGCCCTACATGATCGAGGAACATATGTAATCCTTATGTTGTTGCTACGTTGAGTTTGCTGGGATCCGATGGATTATGAGATTATGTTCAGATTGTTTTTGAGTAATATATTTGATTCACCTCTCTTATATTTATGTTCGTAAGTAATTCTTGCATGTTCTCCATTGTTATTTATTGCTTTGGCCAAGTAGTAGGTAGTGACTCCAAGAGGGAACGTTATGCTTGATTGTGGGTTCATGCCCCTCGATGACTAGTTTGGGTGACAGAAACATGAGTCTAGGGGATGTGCTGTTGCCACAAGGGGGAAAACAACGGTGCTTGTGCCCGCGGGTGCAAGGATTGTTTACTTTACGCAAAGTTCTTTTAATGCAGTTGTCTGTTGCTTTGAGTTTACACTATGGGTGGGGCTCGCAACTTAATACCAGCGAGATGTTCTGGATAGATATCTCAAGGTGGATGATTAGTAGTAGATATTGATGGATTTCGGTCTACTTACTTTGGCGTACCGCCCATGCTTTGAACCTCAACCTTTCTTGCAATGTAGTCAGCATTGGTTTGCGTTCATGGTCCTGTCAACTGCCCAGTTGTAATTTGTTTACCTCACATAGCTGTTTTATCGTCTTTTGGGAGAGAGACATCACTAGTGAACATCATGAGACTCCGGTCCATATTACCATCATTGATCACATCCGCTATTTACTTTTCGCTTTTATTTACTATTGCAAACATTATCTATCACTACTATCATCTGCTTTTAATCCTTTGTGAACTACAAGGCTGGAGAGATTGACAACCTCTCTGTACTCGTTGGGAGCAAAGTTATTTGTATCTGTGTGCAGGTCCACGTTGATTGCTAATATCTGGCGCAGTTAGCAGTTGACACCTACTTGTTGAACCTAGGAGTCTTTGGGGATTCGATCCTTGGCATCTTTGCTAAGGGAAAAACTTCCACAACACTGCATCTCACACCTTCCACTTGGGGTAACCAATGAGGGGTTAGAGGCCCATCAAGGAGTTTTTCTGGCGCCGTTGCCTGGGACTCCAATCTTCTAGGATAGACAAGATTGAGGATATCTTTGATACTCTAGGAACCACCTTCTCCTCAATCAAAACCAAAAAGGTAGAAACTCCGGCAAAGCGGGAGCCTAAGTTCGTTCACGTTCCAAAGGCTCCCCGTTCTAAAAGTAATCCATCTATTGCCAAAGGGGTTGAAATTGTAAAGACTTTGGAATAAACACCTCTATGTGATGAATTTATAAATGAATCTTCCCTTGACTTTTATCCTTTTGGTCTTCTACCTAGAAGTATCTCTATGAGCCCTTTGTTTGAAAGTCCTCTTAAGACTAGTTGTATTATTGAAGAGCTTTTTGATGATCTTGATGATGGCTCAATTGTGACAACTTGACCTCTATGCATTATGCCTAGCTTAAAGTCATAAAAGAAAGCGCTTTTGGGAGGCAGCCCACATGAATAAATTTTTTGCTTTTGTTGTGTCTTGATGTTGTTTACTTCTGTAGCATCATCATTGTATCTTTGCTTTTCATATTTGTGTCAAGTATAGCCTCTGATTGCTAGAAAGTTCAAAAGTTGTGAGGTGCTGTCCAGGAAATAGATTCTGTCCTTGGATAGAAAAATTCGTATAAAATCACCAGATCATCTTTTTGGTCTGAATTGTTTCGACAACGTTCTCTATATAATTGTCTTTCGTGCGTCTGTACTGAGTTTTTTTATTTGAGTTGCAGAAGTACCCCGAACAGATCAATTACTACCTGCTGTTCTGTTTTTCACAAATTCTGTCCTGTTTTGCCTTTCTTTCATTTTGCGAACCAAGAGCTTGCTTTTTCTTTGCAAAAACCTTTTGGAAATCTTGAGAAACAGTAGAACTTCAAGAATATCTTTATTTCCAGCAAGGTATAATTATTTTATTAAGGGTACTAACCTAGCTAATCAGATTATGATGAGTTATGTATGAAGGGAGTTTTCAAGTGTGCGAGAGAAGATGATAAAAAGATTCAGGAGTGTCAAGCGCTCAAGCTTGGGGATGCCCCCGTGCACCCCGAAGAAATATTCAAGGAGACTCCAGCGTCTAAGCTTTGGGATGCCCCCGTGCATCCCCTTCTCCATCAACATTATCAGTTCGTCTTTCGTTCCGCTATATTTTTATCACTTCATGTGTTATGTGCTATGCTTGGAGCGTCTTGCTTTTAGTTTTCTTTTTAGTTTTTCATAATGAGTCGGAACTCAGCTTTCTTTATGTGGGAGAGAAACACGCTCCACTTCTACCTAGAACATAACATAGAATTTTCATGTCTATCTTTGCTGTGTGTGTTCTTTGTCTTTTAATAGCTACTACCATGCTCTGCTCTTAGTATTCATGCTTATCTTTTCAAAGAGCTTTTGTTTAGTTGGTTGCTTGAACTCTCTTTAATTATCATGCTCACCTTATTAAGAGAGTTTGCTTCCGTTGCATTGGTTAATATGTCTATGATAAAGATGCTACGTGCATGATGGCGCTTAGTAGTTCAGGTTTTCTTGTGGTTAATCTCAAATAGCTAGGGGGGGGTTCCCAATGTGTTATTGGAGTACCAACTTGATTTGTTTGCCTATGATGTGGTATGGTTTAGTAATATCTTCCTTCGAGAATTTATTTTGATTGACTTGGTGTCGGTGTACTAAGGTAGGGGTACCTCAGTACCCCAACTTGTGCACGGTCAGTTGCAGCTTCCCGCGGCAGGGTTTACCACGCGCTCGCCGGAGACCTTTCTGCTCCATGTTTAGCCATTCAAAAACAAAGTATGCAAGACAGAAGATCGAGACCCCGGCAAGTGGAGCTTGCCGGGAAGGCCGTACCAGGCTCAAGACTGCCCCACTAGCACAAGGCCCTGGCAAGAGGAGCTTGCCAGGAGGACTAGAAGGCACGCCTCGGCGCTATATGCGCCCCGGCGAGGGCCCGGGGAGCGGCAAGCTCCCGGGCCCGGCAAGATCAGGGCCCCGGCAAGGTGCTTGCCGGGAGAGTTGCGCTGTGTGCCCGCGCTCCAGCTCATCGGCCCACGCGTCGCCTTGGGGCCTATCCAGGGACGCGTGGCGGATGGCTGTGCAGCCTGGGGGACACGGTGGCACTCCACGGTGGTGGATCCATCGCCGTGGCGGACGGAGACGCAAGGGTGGGAGCTTTTGGGGTCGACGGCGACGGGCATTAAATGCCCTTGTCCCCCACTGTCAAAGTAGGTAGCGACCACTGTTCGCGCACTGTAGCTCCACTGTTCCCGCACTGTTACAACTACCACCTCTTTTACGTTTTTACCCCTTTCTCCTACGTTGACACCTGTCGGTGACCCCTTGCACTATAAAAGGAGGCCCATGCACAACGCGGAGGGGGTTCGGAACCTAGATCACTCATACGCTCGGTGTAGCCGCTTCTTCAAGCTCCCGAGCACTCCAACTCAATACACAACCAAGCAGGAGTAGGGTTTTACGCGTCTACCGCGGCCCGAACCTGGGTAAAACTGCCCGCGTGCACGCTACGATCTGCTCTTCGTGCTCCCTCCGCCCTCGTACCGCACAGACAAGGGGCTCCGGTCCCATAGGTGTTCGTGGCGGACAGTTTCCCCCGACATCTTTGGCGCACCAGGAAGGGGGCGTCGAGGTTGTGCGAACCTGATCCAGCGTTCGCGCGGGCGCATTCTACATCAACCTCTCCAGTTCCATCAGCAGCTTCATCAGCAACAGCATCATGGCCCCGAAGAAGAAGGCTTCGGAGGTCGGAGGCTCGTCTGCGTCTCACCCGCCGCCACCAGAGCCAACGGTGGGCGGGGGAGACGCCGTCGGAAGGGTGGTCGCCGGCGAGGACACTCACGGCGCCACCAGATCCAAGAACAGGACGGACGACCGAACCTCGGTCTCCGTGGACGCACCGCGTCCCTCTCAGCACACAACAACCCAGCAGCGCCATGTCACAGGAGGTGGCATCCGTTTGCTGGGCCAAGGCCAAACCGGAGGCTCGCGGGACGCCCCGGACCCTCGTCCGGGCACAAGCAAAGCGAAGGCGCCGGCGCGGGACCCCGCTCCTTCTAACGTCGTTAGAAGCCCGAGCGTATCCCGCTCCTCGCACCGCTCGCCCGCGTTCCCCTCCACTCCAGCGGAAGCGCTCGCAAGAGCGCAACTGCTCCTCGACTTCCCTCCAGCGGCAGACAAGGCCGACGACTGGAGGGCCACCATCCAAAGCCTGATAGCCTTCGCCAACAACGATTCTCCACAGCAGCCGTCGGCCTCGCGGCCGCGGCAAGCTGAGAAGACGAAGGCCGACGGCGACAAGACCGCCGGGGGTGCGACAAGCGTGCATTCCCCGCCGCGGAAGCAGAAGACGCCGCCCCGCCGGAACAACGCCGACGACGGCTCCACAGCCTCGTCGGACCCGGGGGCTCGTCGGGATCAGCGCCAGGTCCTCGACGACCGGCAACAAGAAGACGCTCGGACAAGAATCGAGCGCCGCCGAGAAGCTCGGCGACAATCGGACCAGAGAGCTGGGAACACTGTCGACGCGCACGCGCCCGGTGAACCAGGCGACTTGCCGTACGCGGCAGGCTGCCCTGCGTTCACCCGCGAGCTGCGGCGCGTCCAGTGGCCCAGCATGAAGAATTTCAAGCCCGACGTACCGGAGAAGTACGACGGCAAGACGCACCCCTCGGAATTCCTCAGCGTCTACACCATCGCAGTGCAAGCTGCCGGGGGGCGCGACGAGAAGATCTTGGCAAACTACTTCCCGCTCGTGCTTAAGCCGAACGTCCGTTCGTGGCTTATGCACTTGCCGGAAGGTTCCATCTCTTCTTGGGCCGACCTTTGCCACCAGTTTGTTGGCGCCTTCACCGGCGGCCACAAACCCCACGGCCAGGAAAGCGATCTCCATATTCTGGCCTAGAAGGAAGGAGAAACCCTGCGCAAGTACATCCAACGCTTCAGCCGCGTGCAGCACAACATCCCTGATGTCCACCCTGCCGCGGTTATCAGCGCGTTCCACCAGAACGTGCGTAACCGCCGCATGCGTGAAGAAATGGCGATGACCAAGATTCGGGATGTCAGCGAGCTCTATGCTCTGGCTGACAAGTGCGCACGCGCAGAAGAGGGGAGGAGACTCCCCGGGGAGGATGCTGGCGCAGGAGGAAGCGACAGCGACGACGCCGCCCCGGCAAAGAAGAGCCGGCGGCGGAATAACAGAAGGAAGGGCAAGAAAGAGGTGCTTGCCGTCGAGAAGTCCGGCAAGGAGGCCCCCGCCAAGCAAACGCAGGCTGGCGGCTCCGGCAAGGAGCCTGCCCCTGTAGCGGCGGCCGACAAACCGGGCAGCTCCGACAAGCAATACTGTAAGATCCACCGCACCAAGGGCCACGATCTCTCCAACTGCAAGCGCGTCGAGTATCTCGTCGAGCAGCAGAAGGCTGAGTACGAGAGGCGCGACAAGGAGAAGGCCCAAGGTGGCGGGGAAGAGACAAGCAAGAAGCGGCCGTTCAACGGCCGGGGAGGACGCCGCGGCAAGGCCAAGCAGCGGCAAGGAGATCGACCTCCCCGGGGCCGCGACAAGGACGAAGAAGAGGACGACGAAGACATGGAGGACGAGGATAACAGCGAGCAGGAGTTCCAGAAGGCCACGGAGGTCCTGTGCGTCGACGGTGGCGCCTCTCTGCACACCTCCCACCGCCAACTAAAGCAGTGGGTGCGTGAGGTGAATGCAGCAGAGCCGCCCGTGGAGTCGCGCAGGCTCCTCAAATGGTCCAGCACGCCCATCATTTTTGATCTTGAGGATCACCCTGACCGCACCACTGCGGTCGGGTGCTTGCCGATGCTGGTTTCTCCCACCATCCGCAACCTCAAGGTCACCAAAATGTTGGTTGACGGCGGGGCCGGGCTGAACTTGATCTCCTCTGCTGTGATCAAGAAACTCCAAATTCCAGATGGCGAGCTCGAAGAAACCGGTTCTTTCCAAGGAATCAACCCGGGAAGGAGCAAGCCCAAGGGAAAGATCACTCTGCCGGTGACCTTTGGCGGGGAGCTCAACTTCAGAACTGAGCGCATCACTTTCGACGTCGCCGATATTTCGTTGCCCTACAATGGAATACTTGGCCGTCCTGCCCTCGCCAAGTTCATGGCAGCTTCCCATTATGCTTACAACGTACTCAAGATGCCGAGGCCGATAAGCGTCATCACTGTCCAGGGCGACAAGAAGGATGCGCTTGTCTGCGCCGACAAGATCTACCGGGATGCGGCAGCTGCGGCCGAGAAGGATACTCTTGCCGCTGAGGCTCCCGGGGGGAAGAAGACGAAGATCAAGTCCGGCAAGTGCTCTGGGGCCCACTCCGGCAACCGCACCTCTTCGGAGTGCTGCGCTGCCGTCGAGGACGTTCCATCGAGCTCCACCGGCAAGAGTAAGAAAGGGATGGCCGCTCCTCCGGCAACCAAGAAAGTGTCCGCCAAGGAGGACGGCACTGGTGGTACCTTCACCATCAGTGCCACCCTTGACAGCAAATAGGAAAGCGCGCTCGTTGCCTTCCTGCGGGCGAATGTCGATGTGTTTGCATGGCAACCATCTGACATCCCCGGTGTTCCCAGGAAGGTAATTGAGCACAAGCTTGCTGTTTGTCCTCATGCGCGGCCCATCAAGCAAAAAGTGAGGAAGCAAGCCGTGGAGCGCCAAGAATTCATCAACGAAGAAATCAAGAAGCTAGAAGCAGCAGGCCTAGTTAGAGGTGTGATCCATCCGACGTGGTTGGCAAATCCAGTCGTCGTGCGCGAAGCCAACGAGAAATGGAGACTGTGTATAGACTTCACCGATGTGAATAAAGCATGTCCCAAGGATCCATTCCCCTTGCCGCGCATTGACCAGATCGTTGACTCCACTGCCGGATGTGAGCTACTCTGTTTTCTTGATGCATACTCAGGCTATCATCAGATTTTCATGGCCAAAGAGGATGAAGAGAAGACTGCATTTATCACTCCATGTGGCACTTATTGCTTCATACGCATGCCATTTGGACTGAAGAATGCAGGCTCAACCTTTGCAAGGGTGGTATACACTTCTTTTGAGCCACAGATCCACAGAAATGTAGAGGCCTACATGGATGATATCGTGGTAAAGAGCAAGAGCAAGGAAACCCTGATCCAAGATTTGGAAGAGACATTTCAGAACCTGCGCAGGATACAGCTCAAGTTGAACCCCGAGAAGTGCATCTTTGGAGTCCCCTCCGGCAAGCTTCTCGGGTTCTTTGTGTCACAGAGGGGGATTGAAGCCAACCCCGACAAGATTAAGGCCATTGAGCAGATAGAGGCCCCAAAGCGCGTCAAGGATGTCAGGAGGCTTGCAGGTTGTGTGGCTGCCCTCAGTAGGTTCATTTCAAAGTCTGCAGAACGCGCCCTACCTTTCTTCAAAATCTTGAAGAAGGCAGGTCCCATGAAGTGGACTCCGGAAGCGGAGGCAGCGCTGCAGGACTTGAAACGGTACCTGTCCTCCACTCCAATACTTGTCGCACCTAGACCACAGGAAAAGTTGTTGCTATACCTAGCGGCAACCAACCAGGTGGTTAGTGCTGCGTTAGTAGCGGAGAGGGAGTCCGACGAGGAGTCAGCACCACCGGCCAGCGAATCCGGCGACAAGCAGGGGGCTGCTCCGGCAAGCTCTGGCCCCGACAAGGACAACTCTGCGCAGGAACAGGATGAAGTGCGGAAGAAGATGGTGCAGCGCCCAGTGTATTTTGTGAGTTCCCTTCTCCAGGGGGCTAGATCAAGGTACTCTGGTGTGCAAAAATTGCTTTTCGGCCTCCTCATGGCCTCGAGAAAGCTGCGCCATTACTTCCAAGCACATGAGATAACAGTGGTCACTCGCTTTCCGCTGAAGAGGATATTGCACAACCCAGAAGCAACAGGCAGGATCGTTGAGTGGGCACTGGAGCTGTCAAGCTTTGGACTCAAGTTTGAAAGTACTTCAACAATACAGAGCCGAGCTTTGGCAGAATTCATAGCTGAATGGACCCCAACGCCCGATGAAGAAGTCCAAGAAACAAGTACACCCGTACAAGAAGCGACAAGTGAATGGGTAATGTATTTTGACGGTGCCTTCTCGCTGCAAGGCGCCGGTGCTGGCGTGGTACTCATCGCGCCCACCGGAGAGCACCTCAAATATGTTATCCAGATGCACTTTCCCAGGGAGCAAGCGACAAACAACACTGCTGAATATGAAGGCTTGCTTGCCGGCCTCAGAATTGCGGCTGATCTTGGGATCAGAAAGCTGATTGTGCGGGGAGATTCTCAGTTGGTGGTCCGACAAGTTAACAAGAGCTATCAGAGCCCTTTGATGGAAGCTTATGTCGATGAAGTGAGGAAGCTTGAGGAGCACTTTGAGGGTCTGCAGATGGAGCACGTCCCGAGAGCTCAAAATGAAATTGCCGTTACACCATCCGTTACACCATCTTACTCAAGCTGACTCAACCATCCGTTACACCATCTTACTCAAGCTGACCTTCTTACTCAAGCTGACTCAACCATCCGTTACACCATCGATTGGGCAGTCCAAGAAGAGAAAGTTGGTCTCCGGCGACTACTTGCCGGCGGATCTTCCTGAAACCGCCGCCAAGGTCCCCAAGATCAACAACCACAACGCTGAGGAACAATTTGCTCCTGCAGATCCTCGGGTCTGTACAGTTGAAGCAAGTGTTCCCGACAAGCCTCGCCCCGGCGAGCTTGCCGGGGGACCTTCAGCTCCGGCAGAACCAGAGGTCCTTGCCGTAGAAGCTGAGGTTCCTGCAGCGGCCCTCGAGCCTTTAGTCCTTGCTATAGAGCCTCGGGCCCCGGCATGGGCGCAGCAGATCGTCTGTTTTCTGCAAACTGGAGAACTTCCCGACGACCCAGAAGAGATAGAAAAGATAACCAGGCAGTCAAGTATGTACCAGTTCGTGGATAACGAGCTGTACAGAAGAAGGCTCAATGGTGTCAGATTGAAGTGCATCTCCAGGGAAGATGGACAGAAGCTGTTGGCAGAAATACACGGAGGCATATGCGGCCACCACATTGGCGCAAGGGCGCTTGCCGGGAAAGCTTTCCGGCAAGGGTTCTTTTGGCAAGAAGCCCTCCAAGATGCAACTGCACTAGTAACCAAGTGTGAAGCGTGCCAGTTCCATGCAAAGCAGATTCATCAGCCAGCTCAAGCTCTCCAAACAATCCCTTTGTCCTGGCCCTTCTCGGTCTGGGGGCTTGATATCCTCGGCCCTTTCCCTCGTGCTGTCGGGGGCTTTGAGTACTTGTACGTTGCAATCGACAAGTTCACAAAGTGGCCAGAAGTGGAGCCAGTGAGAAAGGTGACAGCACAGTCAGCAGTCAGGTTCTTCAGGTCGATTGTTTGCCGTTTCGGGATCCCTAACAGGATCATCACCGACAACGGTACACAATTCACTAGTCGCACCTTCATGCAGTACGTCCAAGACCTTGGCGCCAAGGTCTGTTTCGCTTCTGTTGCTCACCCGAGGAGCAACGGTCAAGCGGAAAGGGCCAATGCTGAAGTGCTGCGCGGACTCAAGACAAGAACCTTTGACAGGCTGCGCAAGTGCGGAAGAAATTGGATAGAGGAGCTGCCGGCGGCTCTTTGGTCAATCAGAACGACACCAAGTCGAGCCACCGGACAGACACCCTTTGCTCTAGTCTATGGAGCAGAGGCAGTTCTCCCCACGGAACTCGTATACGGATCTCCTCGAGTGCTCGCTTAAGATGAGCTCGAGCAAGAGCAACTGCGGCAAGATGACGCGTTGCTCCTCGAGGAGGGACGTCTCCAGGCTGCTGTACGAGCTGCTCGATACCAGCAAGCCTTGCGTCGCTACCATAGCCGCAAGGTCAAGGCCAGGAGTCTCGAGGAAGGCGACCTTGTTCTTCGGCGTGTTCAGTCCGCCAAGAATTCCAACAAGTTGACGCCGAAGTGGGAAGGCCCTTATCAGGTGAGACAAGTCACGAGGCCCGGCGCTGTCCGCCTCAAGACCGAAGAAGGCTTACCGGTGAGCAACTCCTGGAACATAGAGCATCTTCGCAAGTTTCACCCATAAGGCGCGGTTGCCGTGATCCGTTCCGGCAACCACCTTTTGTACAAGCTTTGCCGCTGTTGCATGTAACCCTTTGTACAAAGCCGGGCGCAGACCCCGTGCATCAGTAAAGTTTTTGTGTTTTGCGCTGATTGCCTTTCGCATGCTTTTCTTTGCTATTTGCATGTTTTGTTTGGCATTTGGTGCAACACTCAAGTAACCGGTAAGCATTAGCACGCCGAAAGGCCATATACTTGTCTCCCTCTCCTTTTTCCTTGCCTCTTAAGCAGAAGGAACGTTCCTCGCGCACAAGTTTGCCGGGGGGGAAGGAAGGAGGTGGAGGAGGAACCAAGTGTTGTTCAAGAAAGAGAAGCCTTACCGGGAAGCAAACAATATATGAAAGCTAAGTCGTCAGAATTTGACCAGTTCAAATTTTAAATTTTAGTTGTCTTCCTTGAACAGCCACGCTTTGTATGGAAAACCTGTGCGCGGAGGAACCTACCCGTAGCTTAACGCACCCTTATCTTGTTTCCGAGTTCACTCAACGATTTAAGTGAGCTGCGACAAGTGTCGCGCCCTTGCTTCGTTTCCGAGTACGCTCAGCAAGCTAAGTGCGTTGCGACTAGCTGCGGCGAGGTTGCTTGCCGGTAAGGCCTTGGCCAGCAGGCTGCTCCGAGTCCAGCACTCAGCGCTCGCGGCAAAGGTCCCTTGCCGGCAAGCTCCCCGGGAGCGTAGGGTGAAAAACATACAAAGTCAAGGATTAAGACAAGGAAGATAACATTGCACTGATTGATCAAAATGAGATAAATATCTTACAAAGGATAACTTGTCACAATGGACTAATGAGTTCATGACATCATATGCAGCAACAAAAAGAGATAAAGATAATGGAGGCCTAATCTACGCGGTCGCCCTCCTTCCTGGAGATCTTGGCCACCTTGGCAATGATGTGGGCGACCTGCTCCTTCAGGGCCTCCATGTTCGCATCGGCCGGCAAGCTGCAAAGAACGTTGGTGAGGTTGATGCCCGGATTGCGGTACACGATCTTCGTCAGCACGCGCTCCAGAGTTCCCGTGCAGAGCAGGCGCGTCTCCTCGGCCAGTTGCGCGGGGATCTTCTTCCGCAGGTCAGCAAGGGCCGGCGCGATTCCCCTGAAGAAGAGGCTGAGCTTGGCGCTGTGTGGGAGGTTTGGATCCAGGGAGTAGATGAGGTGCTCCAGCTTCAACGCCAGCAGCTCCTGGTCGATGTTGGACGCACAAGATACTAAGTCTTCGGTCCATACCTCGACGGTTTTGCGGAAGAGCTCAGCCGCTTGGTTGGCGCTGTCCACCAAGGTCCGCTCCTTGCGGAGCTCCTCCTTCAGCTTGGTCTCCCGAGCCCGGGCAGCGTCAAGTGAATCCTTCAATGTAGAGACCTTCAACTCCAAGTCCTCGATGGAGTCCTTGACGGCCTTCAACTCGTCGCCCCTCTTAGAAAGACGCACCTGGAGTTCTGAATTGGTGTGGGCGTCCTTCTCGCGCTCCGTGATGAGCGCGGCAACCTTCTCCGCGCTCACCTTCAGCGCCTTCTCCAGCTGCACGACCTTGGCGGCGAGCTCCTCTTTGGCGGTCTCCGCGGCAACCTCGGCGGCTTTCGCCTCCTTCAGTTCCCCGCCAAGGGCCTCCTCTCGGGCGGCAAGGTCCTCCTCATGGGAGTCGAGTTGGACCTTCCGCTGGGCGAGTTCTCCTTCTCGCCGGGACAGCTCCACCCCGGCGAGCCGCTGCTGCTCTTCAGCCTCAGCCTTCTCCAGCACCCATTCCTGGTATTCGCCGGCGAGCCGCTCGCGCTCCTCCGCCAACTCGCGGAGGGCCGCCTGGTTGGCGGCGCTGAGCTCCGCCGCGCGCTTCTCCATCTCCGCGGCGGCCTTGGCGGCAAGGGCTTCCCGGGAAGCGAGCTTCGCCTGCCTGGCCCGGTAAAGGGCCAGGAGCTGGTGAAGCAGCTTCTCCTCCTCGGGCCCTTCACTCCCGCCGGGCGCCTCGACAATCTTCAAACTCGCGGAGGCGAGGACTTCCCCGTCAAATGCCTCGCCCTCCGCGGGAGCTCGCGCCGAAGACCCCCAAGGCACCTGGATGAAGACGCCGTTGGGGGCCTCAAGATAGTAGCCCTGCTCCTTGCCGGCGGAGGGGTCGGCGGCCGGCGCAGCACTTGATGCTCCCGTCGCCTCCGGGTCGGCGTTGCGGTCGCCGTCCCCCTCCCCGGCCGCTGCGTCCGCAGCCGGAGCGGTCTCCTGCGCGGCCGGCTCGGCGGCTCTCGCCGTGTCCTCAACGACAGGGACGTCGCCGCCGCCGCCCTGCGCGCCCTCCTCATCCTCGATGTTGATGACTTCCGTCTCCATCGGCTCGGGAGGAGGAGGATCTAAAAAGAAGAAGAAGAAAAAGAAGCTCAAGCAAAAATCCAAAAAGAGACGAAGCCAAGAAGACAAAGTACAAGACTTACCTTGGCGGACATCCTCAGCGGCGGGCTCCCTCGCCGGGGAGCTCTGCCTTGGCGGAGTGGCCGCCCTCGCCGGGCTGCTCGCCCTTGGCGGGGTACTCTGCCTTGGCGGAGTACCCGCCCTTGGCGGAGCACTCTCCCTTGCCGGAGAGTTCGGCCTTGGCGGGGACGGCGGGGCCTGCGGCTCCTCAAGGACGGTCTCCGGACGCTCCTGCCGCTGTGGCTCCACCTCTGCACAAGTCAAGACAGGAAACATCAAGATGTTGAAACAAGACAAAACCCTCAAGCGCACCCCGACAAGCGGAAGGATGGACCCCAGACTTACGCTGGGGGCTGCGCTGGGGGCTGCTCCTCGGAGCAGCGCTTGGGTCCGGCAGGCTTGGCTCCGGCACGTCCCCTGTTGCCGCGGTGGCCGAGCCTTCCGCAACCTCGACCACAGGCGCCTTGGCTTTCTTCGCCACGCGCTGAACCAAGGTCCTGAAATCAAAGCAACAAACAAAGTTAGCGTCAACAATAATCAAGACGAAACTCGAGAAGGTGTAAGGTCTTGGATCCTTACTCCTGATCCTCCTCGTCGTCCTCGCTCAAGGCGGAGAAGTCATACTCCACCTGGGGCGCGTCGGCACGAGGAGTAGAAGACGAAGATTCCCTCGGGCGCTTGGCGATCCCGGGGGCTGGGGGCTGCGAAGACCCAGCCCCTGTGGTGGCCGGGGCCCGGGGAGCGGGCGGAGCCGCTGCTCCGCTCCGAGAAGACCCCTGTCGGCTCGGCGCCTGCTTGCGGGACGCCTCCGTCGTGGCCCGCGCGCGGGCCGCCTCCGATGTGACTTGTGCGCCGGTCGCCCCCGGCGCAGCTTGGCTCCCCCGGGGAGCTGCCCGGCGAGCTGGTTGTTGCCGGGGCGCCTGCGCCCTCTCTCCCGTCGCCGTCTTGCGGAGACGCTTCGGTGGAGACTGCCTTGGGCTTGCCGGGGGCGGGGAGCTCTCCGACGAGGAGAGGTCGTCGGCCTAGAGCTCCGTAGATCCGTCGGAGTCCTCGGCCTCCTCCTCCTCCTCCCCCCCGGCTGGCTCGCTGGGCCCAGCGCCCTGCGCTGCGGCCTCTTTTCCTTTGGCGCCTCTGCTCCCTCCGGCGCCTTCGCTCCCCGCGGCGCCTCTGTTCCCTCCGGCGGCCCCCTCCATTGTCGCTGCCTCGGCCACGATTCCGTGGATCCCGGAGTGCCTCAGAGAGGGGACCCCGGCAAGCGCGTCGGGGGGAAGTTGCAAGAGTCTGCGGATCTCCGCCTCCTCCGCCCGGCTGGACGCATCCGCAGCCTCCGCCTCGTCAGGCGGGTACCCAAAATCTCCTGCCGCTGCGGCTGCAGCGGCCTCTTCAGCCCGAGAAGCTATGTAGGCAAGCTCCTGCTCGGTGGTGTCCCGCGTGTGCTCCTTGAGGTCGTTCTTGTTCTTCGCCACCTCCACGAGGTTGTCGAAGAAGCTGAGGACGTCTATGGGCTTGGGCGGAATCCACGTGCGGTCCACGCCGTGCGAATCGCACGCGGGCATCATCGCGCAGAGACGGTCCCGGACTGTGCTGTTGCAGAGGGGCACCACTCCCCGGGGAGGCCTGAACCACTCAGGGTGTGCCGGGTCATACTTGAAGAGTTCCCGGACCATCCCCTTCAGCTCCAGCGTCGTGAAGTTGAAGTTTAGCCCGGGGCGCAGCCTCATTATATCCGCCGGGCCGCCGTACTCCCAGGCCGGCCTTTTCCTGTCTTGGAGAGGGGCGATGCGGCGGCAGAGGAAATCTGCGCCTACCTCTGCAACGGACAGCCTGGCGGTCCGAAGATGAAGAATCCGGATGAGGGCGACGTCGAGCTTGATGTCGTCCGAGTCCAGCTTGCTCCAATCCCTGCCGCGCACGATGGGCGTTGTGCGCGGCGCGGTGAAGGTCTGCGGCTCGTCCTCAACAATCCAGCACCACTCCGCACGCCATTCCTCCCACTTGCCGCGGAGCTCCCCCGGCAAGTAGGACCCCTTTTTGTTCAGACGGAAAACCCAAGAAATTCCTCCGGAGAGGGGGGCGTCGGCCTCTGCTCTAGGAGTGAAGAAGTGCCTAAAAAGCGCTACGTTTGGGTGTATCCCTATGAAGTTTTCGCACATGTGTGCGAAAACCGCCATGGTGAGGATGGCGTTGGGGGTGAAGTCAAGAAGGTGGAGGCCGTAGGTGTGCATGACGTCGCAAAAGAAATCAGAGAAAGGAGGGCAAAGACCGCAGTGAAAGAAGGCTGCGAAGAAGTAGTACCCGCCGGGGTAGTTGTCCTTGGCGGCGGCCGGATAAGCTTGAGTGCGGGGGTGCGCCTTGGTTTCCTTGGCCCAGAACAAGTAGTACTTGTTCCAGAGCTCCCTCGTGCCGAGCTTCGGCGGGAAGACGAGGTTCCGCTTCCGGTACGCGGCGAGCTTCGCCGCTTGCTCCGACTTCTCCCTCTTGGCCTTCTCCGCCTTCGCCTTGTCGGTCTTCGGGGACATGGCGGACGCGGCGGAAGGAGGGGGACGAAGAGCCTAGCGACGCCGGAGATGCAGACGACGGCTGCGGAGGTGTGGAGGCGGAGCGCAAAGGGATCTCTGGAGGAAGAAGAAGAAGCAATGAAAGCGCAAGGAGGGGAACCGCTCCTGCTTCCTCTGCTTTTATGGGGGAGTGGGGGGCGTTTCGCCCTTTTCATTGATGGAACGTGGGCACGTCCCATCCCACGACGCCGCAATCGACGCGTGCCGTTACGGGGGGATGCGGCGGATACGGAAGTGGATTCGGCACGCCGTGGGCCGCGTGTGCCCGTGCACTGTTTTGGGCCTGGCCCAACAGCGCTCGGCACCGTGTGTGGCCCAGGCCCGGGGGCTCCTGTCGGTGTACTAAGGTAGGGGTACCTCAGTACCCCAACTTGTGCACGGTCAGTTGCAGCTTCCCGCGGCAGGGTTTACCACGCGCTCGCCGGAGACCTTTCTGCTCCATGTTTAGCCATTCAAAAACAAAGTATGCAAGACAGAAGATCGAGACCCCGGCAAGTGGAGCTTGCCGGGAAGGCCGTACCAGGCTCAAGACTGCCCCACTAGCACAAGGCCCTGGCAAGAGGAGCTTGCCAGGAGGACTAGAAGGCACGCCTCGGCGCTATATGCGCCCCGGCGAGGGCCCGGGGAGCGGCAAGCTCCCGGGCCCGGCAAGATCAGGGCCCCGGCAAGGTGCTTGCCGGGAGAGTTGCGCTGTGTGCCCGCGCTCCAGCTCATCGGCCCACGCGTCGCCCTGGGGCCTATCCAGGGACGCGTGGCGGATGGCTGTGCAGCCTGGGGGACACGGTGGCACTCCACGGTGGTGGATCCATCGCCGTGGCGGACAGAGACGCAAGGGCGGGAGCTTTTGGGGTCGACGGCGACGGGCATTAAATGCCCTTGTCCCCCACTGTCAAAGTAGGTAGCGACCACTGTTCGCGCACTGTAGCTCCACTGTTCCCGCACTGTTACAACTACCACCTCTTTTACGTTTTTACCCCTTTCTCCTACGTTGACACCTGTCGGTGACCCCTTGCACTATAAAAGGAGGCCCATGCACAACGCGGAGGGGCTTCGGAACCTAGATCACTCATACGCTCGGTGTAGCCGCTTCTTCAAGCTCCCGAGCACTCCAACTCAATACACAACCAAGCAGGAGTAGGGTTTTACGCGTCTACCGCGGCCCGAACCTAGGTAAAACTGCCCGCGTGCACGCTACGATCTGCTCTTCGTGCTCCCTCCGCCCTCGTACCGCACAGACAAGGGGCTCCGGTCCCATAGGTGTTCGTGGCGGACAGTTTCCCCCGACACTTGGCGTATGCTCACGCATATTTAGGACTCTAAAGAAAGTCTGTCAAGCCTTGATGATCTTTTATTTCTGAGTAGCGATATAACTTCCATGCCTGATTCAATGTTGCTTTGTCGCTCTGCATGATTATGACCGTCATTGCTCTCTTAGTTGGTCGCTCCCAGTCTTTTGCTAATCTCCACCTGTACTAAGCAGACTAACCTTGCAATACATAGCTCATGGGAAAGTAGCTTAAAAACTATTGTGGTAAAGAATATGTTGCTTATGTATCTTATTTGTTATAAGTTGCTTGCTGAGCGGTAACCATGTTTTTTGGGGACGCCATCAACTATCACACTTTTGTTGAATATCATGTGAGTTGCTATGCATGTTCGTCTTGTCTGAAGTAAGGGTGATTTGCCATGGGTTGGTTTGAATATGCATATTGTTAGAGAAGAACATTGGGCCGCCAACCAAAGCCATGTATCATGGTGGAAGTTTTAGCTTGGACATTAATCCTCAATCTCTTATGAGAATATGCTTATGCATTAAAGAGGAGTCCATCATCTATTTTCTATGTTGTCCTGGTATGGATGTCCTCAAGTTGAGATCTATCAAAAACGAGAAATCAAATGCGATTTATCTCCTTGGACCTTTGTACAGGTGGCATAGAGGTACCCCTTTGTGACACTTGGTTGAAACATACGTAATGCAATGATAACCCATGGAAATCCGAGCTAATTAGGACAAGGTGCGAGCACTATTGGTATTCGATGCATGAGGCTTGCAACTTATAGGATGTCTTATGCATGACACATATGAAGTACTACTACCGTTGACAAAATTGCTTCTATGTTTTCAAAATAAAAAGCTCTAGCACATAACCATTCTTTTACTTTTATGTTGAGTCTCCACCTTCTTTCTTCAAGCACCAACTACTGAGAGCATGATTGTCATTCTGAGTGTAATGTGCATTGTCCCAAAGTAGAATTGTCTTTTGCATGATTATGATATCGTTATTTCTGAAATCATTGTATCTAGTCATCACTTAAAACTTGGAGGTGCCCCTGCATTTATGTTTTGCTTCACTAAAGGGGGCAAGCTAGATATTACTTCAACATATTTGCACATCATGTTCATTGCAAATCTATTTGATGTTTCAGTTTCATGTTGTAAAACTTTTAGTCATTTGTGATTTTCTCATGAGGCAACTTAATTACTATAGATTCATTGTTTCAGTAAGCTTTTGTCATATGACTATGAAAAAGTCCTATATGGTTAATAGCATGTCACCACAGAAATTATTCTTGTTATCATTTACCTACTCGAGGACGAGCAGGAATTAAGCTTGGGGATGTTGATACGTCCAAAACGTATCTATAATTTCTGCTTGCTCCATGCCACTTTTGGGTGATATTGCTATGATATTCATACACTTCCATACACTTTTGATCATATTTGGACTAACCTACTAATCCAGTGCAACCCAGTGCCAGTTTCTGTTTTCGGCTGTTTTTGTATTTCAGGTTTTCACGTTACGAGAACTGCCAGGAAAAATCCAGAAAAATTATATAAAAAATCAGCGTTCCGGAAACTACCGTGCGTCCGAAGGACAGCCGGGGGGTGGGCCACCAGGGCTCCAGGCGCCCTGGCGGCGCGCCCCCCTGGGCCGCGCCGGGGGGGCGCCTGGGCCCCCCGAAGCTTCCCCGATGCCCCCCTTTGGCATATATTTAAAGCGTCCACCGAAACCCTCAGAACAAGGAACTCTTTTCGCGATCCCATCTCTGTTCCGCCGCCGCCGCCGCTTCCAAGATCGGGAGCACCAGGAGAACCCTTCCCGGCACCCTACCGGAGGGGAGGATCACCACCGGGAGCTTCTCCACCACCATGGACGCCTCCCGGATGAGTCGTGAGTAGTCTCCCTTGGACCATGAGTCCATGACCAGTAGCTATGTGATGTTCTCCTCCCGTTCTTGTGCTTCACTAATTAGTCCTCGTGAGCTGCCCTACATGATCGAGGCACATGTGTAATCCTTATGCTGTTGCTATGTTGAGTTTGCTGGGATCCGATGGATTATGAGATTATGTTCAGATTGTTCTTGAGTAATATATTTGATTCACATCTCTTATATTTATGTTCGTAAGTAATTCTTGCATGTTCTCCGTTGTTATTTAATGCTTTGGCCAAGTAGTAGGTAGTGACTCCAAGAGGGAACGTTATGCTTGATTGTGGGTTCATTCCCCTCGATGACTAGTTTGAGTGACAGAAACATGAGTCTAGGGGATGTGCTATTGCCACAAGGGGGAAAACAACGGTGCTTGTGCCCGCGGGTGCAAGGATTTTTTACTTTACGCAAAGTTCTTTTAATGCAGTTGTCTGTTGCTTTGAGTTTACACTATGGGTGGGGCTCGCAACTTAATACCAGCGAGATGTTCTGGATAGATATCTCAAGGTGGATGATTAGTAGTAGATATTGATGGATTTCGGTCTACTTACTTTGGCGTACCGCCCATGCTTTGAACCTCAACCTTTCTTGCAATGTAGTCAGCATTGGTTTGCGTTCGTGGTCCTATCAATTGCCCAACTGTAATTTGTTTACCTCACAAAGCTGTTTTATCGTCTTTTGGGAGAGAGACATCACTAGTGAACATCATGAGACTCCGGTCCATATTACCATCATTGATCACATCCGCTATTTACTTTTCGCTTTTATTTACTATTGCAAACATTATCTATCACTACTATCATCTGCTTTTAATCCTTTGTGAACTACAAGGCCGGAGAGATTGACAACCTCTCTGTACTCGTTGGGAGCAAAGTTATTTGTATCTGTGTGCAGGTCCACGTTGATTGCTAATATCTGGCGCCGTTAGCAGTTAACACCTACTTGTTGAACCTAGGAGTCTCTGGGGATTTGATCCTTGGCATCTTTGCTAAGGGAAAAACTTCCACAACACTGCATCTCACAGCTTCCACTTGGGGTAACCAACGAGGGGTTAGAGGCTTTAGCCACCAATGACTTTGAACCGGCATGATGACCATAATCCCCTTCATGGATCTTGCAAAGAATCTCGCAACCTTCCTCAGCTGACACACACCGCTAAAACGCTCCAGAAACGCTGCGATGATGAAGTTCCCTGTTTGCAATTGTCATGGACTTAGAACGCCGGATTATCTGCCGTGCCTCTATTTCATCATCCGGTAGCTCTCCTCGGCTCAGATATGCCAAATAAGGCAGCGTCCAATCCGGAATAACATGAAGCGCTGCAACTAATTGTGCCTCCGGATCAGGAACGGCTAGGTCTTCCCCCGATGGTACTTGTACTGATGAACTGTGCAGCTCATCCAAAAAAGTATTTGGTGGCACCGGTTTACGTTGAGAACCCAACCGGCTTAAAGCATCAGCTGCTTCGTTCGTTCGCCGGTCTATGTGGTCCACTTGATACCCTTTGAAATATCCTGCAACTGCTTCTACTTCTCGTCTGTAAGCCGCCATTAGGGGATCTCTTCAATCCCACTTGCCTGAAACCTGCTGTGCCACCAAATCTAAATCGCCGAAACACTTGACCCGGCTCAAATTCATCTCCTTTGCCATCCGTAAACCATGAAGTAATGCCTCATATTCCGCTGCATTATTAGTACAAGGAAACAATAAACGGAGGACGTAACAAAAATTATCACCTCGCGGGGAAGTTAAGACAACTCCAGCCCCCGAGCCTTCTAACTGTCTTAAACCGTCAAAGTGAATCGTCCAATATGTAAAATCCGGCTTCTCCTCAGGCGTTTGTAATTCTGTCCAATCATTGATGAAATCCACCAACGCCTGAGATTTTATGGCGGTCTGTGGCACTTATTTCAACTCATGCGGGCTGAGCTCAATGGCCCACTTCGCCACTCTACCTGTAGCTTCCCTATTCTGGATTATGTCCCCCAACGGTGCTGAACTAACCACAGTTATTGGATGACCTAGGAAATAGTGTTTCAACTTCCGGTTTGCCATAAACACACCATACACCAGCTTCTGCCAACGTGGGTACCTCTGCTTGGACTCAATGAGTACTTCACTCACGTAATAAACCGGACGCTGAACCGGGTATTCCTTTCCTGCTTCCTTGCGTTCAACCACAATTGCCACACTAACTGCCCGTGCGTTGGCGGCAACATATAACAACAAAGGCTCATTATCAACCGGCGCAGCTAGGACTGGGGGCCTGGCTAGCTGTCGCTTCAAATCCTCAAACGCAGTATTTGCCTCATCACTCCATATAAACCGATCCGTCTTTCTCAGCATCTCATAAAGCGGAATCGCCTTCTCCCCCAAACGGCTAATAAACCGGCTCAATGCTGTGATCCGGCCAGCGATACGCTGAACATCATTAATGCAAACCGGCTTTGTTAAAGATGTGATTGCCTTGATTTTCTCCGGATTAGCTTCGATTCCTCTGTTTGACACCAAAAACCCAAGGAGCTTGCCCGTCGGAACACCAAAAGCACACTTCTCCGGATTAAGCATCATCTTATAGGCCCGAAGATTGTCGAAGGTCTCCTTGAGGTCCTCTATCAGTGTCTCTTCCTTCCTTGATTTCACCACAATATCATCCACATAGGCATGAACATTTCTTCCTATCTGCCCCTTAAGACAGTTCTGAACGCAACGCTGATAAGTTGCTTGGGCACTCTTGAGCCCAAAAGGCATAGATACATAGCAGAAAGCACCAAAAGGAGTTATGAAAGCTGTCTTCTCCTGGTCTTTAACTGCCATCTTGATCTGGTGATATCCTGAGTATGCATCCAAAAAACTTAGCCGCTCACATCCCGCTGTAGCATCGATAATCTGATCAATGCGAGGGAGAGCAAAAGGATCGGTTGGACAAGCTTTGTTGAGGTCTGTGTAGTCCACACACATTCTCCACTTTCCATTCTTCTTTAGCACCAGCACCGGATTAGCCAACCACTCTGGGTGAAAAACCTCCACTATGAACCCTGCAGCCAAAAGTCTGGCCACTTCCTCTCCTATAGCCTTGCGCCTTTCTTCGTTGAAACGGCGCACGTACTATTTGACCGGTTTAAACTTCGGATCAATATTAAGACTGTGCTCAGCGAGTTCCCTCGGTATACCTGGCATGTCAGAAGGTTTCCATGCAAAGATATCCCAGTTCTCACAGATGAACTCGATGAGCGCGCTTTCCTATTTGGGATCAAGGTTAGCACTGATCGTGAACTGCTTGGATGAATCGCCTGGCACGAAATCAACTTGCTTGGTCTCCTCCGCCGATTTAAACTTCAATGCCGGATCATGCTCTCTAGTTGGCTTTTTCAACGGAGTCATATCTGTCGGATCAACATTATCTTTATAAAACTTCAACTCTTCTGTGGCACATACTGCCTCCGCGTAGGCAGCATCTCCCTCTTCACATTCCACTGCTATCTTGCGACTTCCGTGAACCGTGATCGTGCCTTTGTGACCCGGCATTTTGAGCTGCAGATAAACATAACATGGCCTAGCCATAAACTTGGCATAAACCGTCCTTCCGAATAAAGCGTGATAAGGCCTCTGGATCTTGACGACTTCGAAAGTTATCATCTCTGACCTGGAATCATGCTCATCTCCAAAGGTAACTTCCAAGTCAATTTTTCCAACTGGATAAGCTGACTTACCTGGAACCACCCGATGGAAAACTGTGTTTGACTTCCTCAGCTTCTTATCCGTCAATCCCATCCGACGGAAAGTCTCATAATACAAGATATTGATGCTGATGCCGCCGTCCATAAGAACCTTAGTGAATCTATAACCACCCACTTGTGGCGCTACCACCAAGGCCAAGTGGCCCGGATTATCCACCCGCATCGGGTGATCCTCCCTGCTCCATACAATGGGTTGCTCTGACCAGCGCAGGAATTGCGGCGTCGCCGGTTCAACCGCGTGGACTGCCCGCTTTAAAATCTTCTGATCTCGTTTACACAGACTCGTGGTGAACACATGATATTGCCCACTGCTCAACTCCTTCGGATTACTCTGATATCCGGATTGTGGCTGCTGTTGCTGACGCTGCTGATTACCCTGGTTATTGTGATTACCTTGGCCCTGCTGTTGGCTGCCTTGGTTATTGTAACCACCCAGACCATGCGGCGGATTACCCTGGTTATTATAACCACCTTGACCATATTGATTATTGGCCCGGCCATGATAACCATTGCCATTGCCCCGATATCCTGATCCGGAGCTGTTTCCCTGATGACCCGGACCATAGAACCCTGAGCCTGGACCACCATTCGGAGGCCTGTCATTAGAATTGAAGCGGCCCGCTATGGCTTCCACCAAGGGTCTGCATTCTCCTATAGTATGTTTTGCGGGTCGTCCTCTTGTGCTATGTTTCGGACAAGGCTGATTTAACTCCTGGTCCCAACTAACATTCCCTCCGCCGGTTTGTTGGGGTCGATTTCCCCTATTGCGCTGGAAACCCCCTTGAACTTCGGTATTAGCTACGAAATCAGAGCCACCTTCTGCCTTTCGCTTGCCTAAGAAACTTGCAGTAGCCTGGTTAACCTGCGCCGGTTTACCAGGTTTATTAACCTTTCCTGCTTTGTCTCCCTCAGCTTCCGGATACTTAGTATTGTCAGAGTCCCCATACTTCACCAGAGCGCTCATGAGAGTTCCCATGTCATTACAATCCCGTTTAAGCCGCCCTAGTTTTAACTTTAGAGACTCAAACCGGCAATTGTTTTCCAAAGTCACTATTGCCGTACTAGGACTAATACCATTCGAAGAGTGCAAGATCTCTTATACTCGCCGTACCCAAGCACTTGTAGACTCCTACTCTCCTTGCACACAGGCTGCTAGATCCACTACTGACATCGGCTGCTTGCACGTATCTTTGAAGTTTTTGATAAACTGGCTACGTAGTTCTCCCCATGACCCGATGGAATTAGGGGGGTAAACCCTTTAGCCAGGTCCGGGCTGTACCTTCAAGCATCATAGTAAAGTATTTGCACAAGCCGCTTCATCTACATCCAGCATCTCCATAGCCATCTCGTAACTCTCAACCCAAGCTTCTGGAGCCAGATCTGCAGTGTAATTAGGCACCTTACGTGGCCCTTTGAAATCCTTGGGCAGCTTCACGCTCCGTAAAGCGGGGATAAGACATTGTACCCCAAAGGAACTCGTTGGGACTCCTGTTTCTGCCGTGGTCGTGTTAACCGGCGTCGTCTGACGGATTTCCTCCCGGGCTACCGACCTAACCCGGTTTACATCCTGAGCTTGTGCAGCTGCGCCTGCCGGATTATCCTGTCTGTGCCGATGCCGCCTACGTTCACTACTAGACACTTCTGGTTCCTGCCAATGCCTAGTGTAACTCCGGCTGTGACGTGGGGTTGAATGTAACCTCTCCCTGCTATGAGAATATGCTTGCTGTTGTATCAACGCTGTGTTGAGTAGATCCTTGACCCTGCGTGCCTCCAATGCCACCGGAGACGTCCCCTCAATGGGTAAATCGGCCAAGCGTGAAGCAGCTGCAACGATATTGTCCAAAGGATTCGAGTAATGACCCGGAGGGGTAGGAACGTGAGGTGTAGATGTGATCCGTCGATCTTGCTCTCTAGTAGGCTACTGAACCGGCTCATCCCTCACTGGGGGTGCCCTCTGGTTTAAAGCTGGATCATTGCTAGTTCCTGCCCCTGGCGTCCTAAACAGATCCGTCGCTTCATAAACCGGCGGTATACGGGATTGGTACTTCCGACTTCTTACTCCCTGTGTAGAGGCCTGTTCCATCCTTAGGTGAAAAGCCTGATCATTCAATTCCGCTTGCCTTATTGCTATCATAGCCTTCTCTGCTTTCAGATCATCCCTTGCTTGATCAATCCGGCCCTTTAGCTGAAGGAGCTCTGCATCATGCTGCGCCTTGTCTGCTGGAGCTACCTCTGCCACAGCTTTGGCTGTGAATTCCTCGACTAAGGTGGATAGAACATCAGTAGGTGAGAGGGCTGGGCCGCTCCCCCCTACACCAGCTTCTGCTGTCGCCCCGTTCACCGTGGGCTGTGAACCGGCCATAAAGACAGCCACCCGGTTTGGCGGGTCAAAGGGGTCCGGAATACTGTTCCCGTCGGACTCACCCTCAGCCCGGCCGTCCTGCAACTGATACAGAGATTCAGTCTCTCCGGATGAGGATCCGTCGTCGGAGTAGACAACTGTTTCACCGCCGGATTCCGATCCGTCCTCGGTTTGGACCCCGTGAACTGCTCCAACAAAAACGTGCTTCATGGTGGGCTGAATCCGGGCCGATCTCGCACGCTGAGCCGGCTCGATGATGTTGGAGAAGATGTCCGGCTCAGGTCCCGGTTCCCCGATCTTGCCGATGAAGACATGAATGCCACGGAAGGGAACCCGGTACCCGTATTCGATTGAATCGGCCTCCGGTCCCCAACCCGCGTCGTCGATGTAGATCCGGCCGTGGCGACTTTTGGTCATCCGGCCGGCAACATAGCCCTTGAGCCCTTCAAAGCTGCCCTTCAAAAACTCCAAACCATTGTGCGGAGGCCCCACGGTGGGCGCCAACTGTCGTGGAATTATCACGGCAGATGTCCTGTTTAGCGGACTTGATGATGGAACCATCGCACAGGTTAGCTCGAAGGGGTTAAAAGCACAGAAAGGACACAAAGGGTTTATACTAGTTCGCCCCCTTCGATGAAGGTAAAAGCCTACGTCTAGTTTGGTTTGGTATTGCTTGGGCGTCGATGAACAGGGAGCGGATCGCTTGCCTGTGTCTTGACGGGTTGTTTCTTGCTTGTCCCTGAACCGTCGCCGGGTCGTCCCTTTATATAGAGGCGATGCCCGGTCTGGTTTACTGAGTACCGAGGCCGGCTCATACTCGTGTCCGCCTCGGTCTCTACTCTTTCTTTCTTATCTCTCAAGTTACATCATCGGATGGTTTACAAACCATAACTATATACATGGGCCCTAAAACCTCCTGGGCCGTAGCCTTTACTAAATATTACAACCATATAAACATTTTATAATAAACCGGTTTACACTAGCCGGTTCATACCTGCTAGTAATATCCCTGACACCCCTCATTTTCTCCTCTGGGGAGGAGTCAATCAATCGTAGCCAACGTTTCTATTTCGAAATGGCTTGGTTCGCGACTGAGGGCTTTGAACAATTGGTTAGGGATCGATGGGACGCAATCCATGACCACCTCGGCCCCCAACGGGGTCCTGCAAAATTATGGACTGCTGCGGCTGGCAAGCTGAGGGCGTTCCTTCGTGGATGGGGAGCGAACCATGGCAGTAATTCAAAGAGAAAACGCGCTCGAATTACTGACGAAATCTCCAGACTCGACCGAGAAGCTGATTTACGGCCCTCCTCGGAAACCGAGTGGGCACATAGATATGCTTTGGAAGATCAAGTCCTAGCTATATTGAGTGCTGAGGAGGAATATTGGCGTCGTAGGGGCGGCGACAAATGGGTGACGAAGGGAGATGTGAACACTGGATACTTCCACGCATTTGCCAAAGGAAGGAAAAGGAAAAGCACTATCCTTCGCCTACAATCTGATTCAGGCCTGCTGTTAACCCAAGACCAAATTACGGCCCATATCTACGAGTTTTTCATAGGCCTGTTGGGGACGGCTGATGAAAAGCCTCTCTACCTGCGCGAGGATTTGTGGGATCCCGCAGAAAGAGTTTCTCAGGCAGAGAATGATAGCCTTGCCCTCTCTTTCCTCCCGGAGGAGATTGACAAGGCGCTCAAGGACATGAAGAACGACATGGCGCCTGGACCTGACGGCTGGCCCATGGAATTCTTCAAACGTTTTTGGCGTTGCCTCAAACACTTGTTCTACGGGATCGTGAATGGTTTTGCCTTGGGCACGGTCGACCTTTCGCGTCTTAACTACGGGGCAATTAGCCTTATCCCTAAGGTCAAAGGGGCAGATAACATCAAACTTTTTCGGCCAATTACCCTGATTAATGTCCCATTCAAGATCTGCGCAAAGGCATACGCCTCGCGCCTGGCTCCGATTGCCCAGCGCATTATTAGTCCTAGCCAAACGGGTTTTCTCAAGCATAGAAACATTCTGGAGGGACCAATTGCGCTGTTAGAAATAGTTCACGAGCTCAAACGTACCAAAGCAAAGGGAGTGCTCCTCAAACTTGACTTTGAGAAAGCCTACGATCGGGTGAACTGGGATTTTGTGCAAGAGGTCTTCCTCAAAAAGGGTTTTGAGGCAGGCTTTGTTCACCATATAATGCATGTTGTGTGTAGTGGACACACGGCTGTTACCATTAACGGTGTGATGGGCAAGTTTTTTCGCAATAAACGGGGACTAAGGCAGGGAGACCCGAGCTCCCCTCTGATTTTCAACTTTGTTGTCAATGCCTTGGCGGCAATGATCAATCGAGCGCGGGCAGCGGGCCACATTCGAGGTTTGGTCCCTCACCTCATTCCTGGAGGAGTGACCCACCTCCAATATGCGGACAATACGATGTTGCTTTTCAAGCCAAATGATCTTAGCATAGCTTTAGTTAAACTCCTACTTCTCGCTTCCGAGATCCTCTCGGGTCTCAAGATCAATTTCCTCAAAAGTGAAGTGATCACCATAGGGATGGATGACCACACGAGTGATAGGATCGCGAATGTGCTGAACTGTAAATGCGGACGTTTCCCGATCAAATACCTGGGACTGCCCATCTCGACCAAAGGCATAACCATAGCGGAATGGGAGCCGCTTTACGGGAAAGTGGTCAACAGGGTTAGTCCGTGGAGGGGAAGATTTATGTCCTCAGCGGCAAGACTCATTTTGACTAACTCGAGTCTTTCCTCCCTCCCAATCTTCACTATGGGGATGTATCTGTTGGCTGACGGTGTACATGCCAAACTTGACACACCTCAGTCTCGATTCTTTTGGGAAGGAGTTGGATCCAAACACAAATACCACCTAGTTAAATGGGCGGCCGTCTGCCGTCCTAAAAAGATGGGAGGGCTAGGTGTCACAAACTCGAAACTAATGAACGTGGCTTTATTAGCCAAATGGTGGTGGAGGCTAGCTCATAACGAGTCGGGACTCTGGGCTAACATTCTACGGGCCAAATATTTCCCGGATGGTAACGTCTTCAAGGCCCAAACCACTTGATCTGCCTTTTGGAAAGGGATCCAAGCAGTACATCCGGCCTTTACGCTGGGTGCCCAGTTCGGCGTCAACAATGGAGAGTCCACGCGTTTTTGGCTAGATCATTGGTGGGATAGTTCACAGTTGTGGCAGTCTCACCCTGATCTTTACCATCTTGCCACGGACACCAATATTTTGGTTGCCGATGCTCTTAGAGTCCAGCCGCCGGTGATCGTTTTTATTAGAACCTTGGTGTCGGACGAGGCCGCTCGATGGGATAACCTAGTGATGGCTTGGGGTGACCTTAGCCTGTCCAATGAGACTGATTCCATCACTTGGAAACTTACGGCATCTAAACAACTCACGGTAAAATCCCTTTACACCAAGATGACAGAAGGCCACTTGCTGGATACGGCCAGGGGGCTATGGAAGGTGGGCTTGCAGCTGAAAATCAAGATTTTCATGTGGCAGTTGTTTCAGAACTGGTTACCGACCTCGGATAACGTGGCAAAACGCAACGGGCCTGCGGATGGCACCTGTACCGTTTGCGTATTAGGGGAAGATGCAAATCATGTATTTTTCCGATGTGCGATGGCCAAGTTTGCCTGGAGGGTGGTCCGTGAGACCTTCTCGCAAACTTGGAACCCACACTCTAGCGCTGAACTCCGCTCTATCCTTAAAGCTCAAAAAGGGACCAATGCACGTACTCTTTGGAGATGCGTTGGGGCACTGTTATGGTCCCTTTGGACGGTTAGGAACAAGATTACAATTGAGCATAAGTTCCCGAACCATCTAGCTGATATCTTCTTCAAATGTCACTTATTCTTACAGGTCTGGACGCCGTTGGGGAAAACGCGTGATGAACCGTGCATGAAAGCAGTGATGGAGCAGATCAAGACGGGGACAATGAAGGCGCAACATACCTGAGGCTCACCGCACCGATCGTCTTAGTTGCTGATGTCTTTTGGGACCCTAGACCCTTACATTGTATCCGGCTATATCTCTCTTGAGGGTTTTTATGTTGCAAGCTACTTTGTCGCGTGAACTTTATTTTGGGTCTGTAATATTGACTTAATCGATGTGATGATGCTGCCAATGTGGCTTTATTAATTTAAAGCCGGACGCTCCTAGCGTCTTCGTTCCAAAAAAAAGCCATGTAAAAATTAAATCAGCAATGGAACAGGTAAGATAGACACACCCGTCGTATGCTGCAAAGTTTTGACGTGCTTCTTCGTTTTGGAATATGAAACAGAAGAACATATACATGGCATAGAACATGTATAAAGCTTCAGCATGGAATTCTAAAGCAACTAATTTTTCTGTTTGATGTACTGTCAATAGCATTTCGAAGTACATTCGATCAAATATGTAGGTAGGACTTCAGAGTTTTTATTGACGTGGTGGAGTTGGAGTTTAGTGTTTTTATTGATAGGACTTTAGATGGGGTTGAAGCAACAAAGCACTGCACCGGTGCATGACAGTAGTTAATACACGCGAACAGACGAGATGACCCTGGTGATGTTGACAACGAGCGCCTCAGGAAGAGGGTTCCTGTCAAGGTGATGTGGTATGCTCCTATAATACCATGGTTGAAACGTATGTTCAGAAACAAAGAGCATGCCAAGTTGATGCGATGGCACAAAGAGGATCGTAAGAAAGACGGGAAGTTGAGAGCACCCACTGACGGGTCGCAGTGGAGAAAAATCGAGAGAAAGTGCTGGAATGAGTTTGCAGGTGACGCAAGGAACGTATGGTTTGGTTTAAGCGCGGATGGCATTAATCCTTTTGGTGAGCAGAGCAGCAATCAGAGCACCTCGCCCGGGACTCTATGTATCTATAAACTTCCTCCTTGGTTGTGCATGAAGCTGAAGTTCATTATGATTCCAGTGCTCATCCAAAGCCCTAAGCAACCCGGCAACGACATTTATGTGTACATAAGTCCATTAGTTGAAGAACTTTTACAACTATGAAATGGACAAGGTGTACGTGTGTGGGATGATGACAACCAGGAGGAATTTGATCTACATGCGTTGATGTTTGTAACCATCAATGATTGGCCTGCTCTCAGTAACATTTCACGACAAACAAACAAGGGATACCACACATGCACGCACTGTTTAGATGACACCGAAAGTATATATTTGAACAAATGCAGGAAGAATGTGTACCTGGGGCATCGTCGATTTCTTCCGACCAATCATCAATGTCGAAAGAAAGGCAAGCATTTCAAAGGCGAGTCAGATCACCGGGAGAAGCCCGCCCTCCATACTGGTCATCACATACTTTCTATGGTCAATGAATTAGAAGTAATCTTTGGAAATGGTCCCAGCGGACTATCTGTTCTAAATGACGCTAAGGGACGCGCACCCATGTGGAAGAAGAAATCTAAATTTTGGTACCTACCCTATTGGAAAGGCCTACAGGTCCCTCTGCAATCGACGTGATGCACGTGACGAAAAATCTTTGTGTGAACCTGCTAGGCATCTTGGGTCTGTATGGGAAGACAAAAGATACACCAGAGGCATGGGAGGACCAGCAACGTGTGCACGAAAAAGATGGCATGCCTCCAAAGGAGTATAAAGGTCCTGCCAGCTACGTTCTAACCAAAGAAGAGAAGGAAATCTTGTTTGAATGCCTGCTCAGTATGAATGTCTCGTCTGGCTTCTCAGAATATAAAGGGAATAATAAATATGGCAGAGAAAAGTTTCGAGAACCTAAAGTCTCATGACAGTCACGTGATTATGATGCAACTGCTTCCGATTGCATTGAGGGGGCTTCTACCGGAAAACATTCGATTAGACATTATGAAGCTATGTGCTTTCCTCAATGCAATCCCTCAGAAGGTGATCGATCCAGAAATCCTACCATGTTTAAGGAGTGATTTGGCGCAATGTCTTCTCAGTTTCGAGCTGGTGTTCCCACCATCCTTCTTCAATATCATGACGCAAGTCCTAGTTCATCTAGTCGACGAGATTTCCATTCTGGGTCCTTTATTTCTACACAATATGTTCCCCTTTGAGAGGTGCATGGGAGTCTTAAAGAAATATGTTGGTAACCGTGCTAGGCCAGAAGGAAGCATCTCCATGGGCCATCAAATATAGAAGGCCATTGGGTTTTGTCTTGACTTCATTACTGACCTTAAGAAGATTGGTCTCCCTAAATCACGGTATGAGGGGAGACTTACTGGAAAAGGCACGCTAGGAGCGGACTCAATAATATGTAGGGACGGGCATTCTTGGTCCCAGCCACACTACACAGTTTTACAGAATTCTACCTTGGTGACCCCGTATGTCAGTGAATACAAGAATATTCTGCGCTCCAAATACACGGAGCAGTGTGACGACCGGATTACATGTGAACACATCAGGACTTGTGGCAGCTGGTTGCAAACACGTCTCATGGGTGACGACACTGTTTCTGATGAGCTGTGCTCGTTAGCCAGGGGACCATCTTCGACTGTATTGACTTACAAAGCGTACGAGATAAATGGGAATACATTTTACATGATCGCCCATGATCAAAAGAGCACCAACCAAAACAACGGTGTTGCTACTTCTCGATCTTGCGTTGTAATCCCCTGAAGAGGAAAGGGAGATGTAGCACAGTAGCGTAAGTATTTCCCTCAGTCTTTGAGAACCAAGGTATCAATCCAGTAGGAGACCACGCGCAAGTCCTCGCACCTGCACAAACAAATAAGAACTTTGCAGCCAACGCGATAAGGGGTTGTCAATCCCTTTACGGTCACTTACGAAAGTGAGATCTGATAGAGATGATAGTTTATATTTTTGGTATTTTTGTTTATAAGAACAGAAATAAAAGCGGTAAAAGTAAAGTAGATGTAGATTGATAGGTTGAGAATAGACCCGGGGGGGCGTAGTGTTCTCTAGTGGCTTCTCTCATGATACCGATATTCTACGGCGGGTAAACAAATTACTGTCGAGCAATTGATAGAAAAGCGAATAATTATGAGACTATCTAGGCATGATCATTGTATATAGGCATCACGTCCGAGACAAGTAGACCGAAACGATTCTACATCTACTACTATTACTCCACACATCGACCGCTATCCAGCATGCATCTAGTGTATTGAGTTCATAAGAACAGAGTAACGCCTTAAGCAAGATGACATGATGTAGAGGGATAAACTCAAGCAATATGATATAAACCCCATCTTTTTATCCTCGATGGCAACAATACAATACGTGCCTTGCTGCCCCTACTGTCACTGGGAAAGGACACCGCAAGATTGAACCCAAAGCCAAGCACTTCTCCCATTGCAAGAACTATAGATCTAGTAGGCCAAACCAAACCAATAATTCGAAGAGACTTGCAAGGATATTATGAGCACACATAAAGAGTTCAGAGAAGAACCAAATATTTCTCATAGATAATCTTGATCATAAACTCACAATTCATCGGATCTCGACAAATACACCGAAAAAAGAGATTACGTCGAATAGATCTCCTCGAAGACCGAGGAGAACTTTGTATTGAGATCCAGAGAGAGAGAGAGAAGAAGCCATCTAGATACTAGCTATGGACCCCGAAGGTCTGTGGTAAACCACTCACAACTCATGGTGAGGGCGATGATGATGATGATGAAGAACTCCGTGATGGATCCCCCTCCGGTGGAGCTCCGGAACAGGCTCCAAGATGGGATCTCACGGGAACAGAAGGTTACGGCGGTGGAATTAGGGTTTTCTCACTGTTGCTGATTGTTTCGGGGTACGTAGACTTATATAGGATGAAGGAGGACACCGGGGGAGTCACGGGGGCCCCACGAGGCAGGGGGTGCGCCCTGGGAAGGGGGGCGCGCGCCCCACCCTCGTGGGCCCCTCGTGGCTCTTCTGACGTGTTCTCAAGTTCTCCGTGCGTGATTTTCTCCAAAAATATCTCCTGCGAAGGTTTCATTCCGTTTGGACTCCGTTTGATATTCTTTTTCTGCAAAACCCTGAAATAGGCAAAAAACAGCAATCTGGACTGGGCCTTTGGGTTAGTAGGTTAGTCCCAAAAATGATATAAAAGTGTAAGATAAAGCCCATTAAACATCCAAGACTTCATAAATAATAGCGTGGAACAATAAAAAATTATAGATATGCTGGAGACGTATCAAGCATCCCCAAACTTAATTCCTGCTCGCCCTCGAGTAGGTAAATGATAAAGAAAGAATTTTTGATGTGGAATGCTAACCAACATAGTTTTTCAATGTAATTCTCTTAATTTTGGCATGAATGTTTAGATCTGAAAGATTCAAGATAAAAGTATATATTGACATAAGAAATAACAATACTTCAAGCATACTAACAAAGCAATCATGTCTTCTCAAAATACTATGGCTAACGAAAGATATCCCTACAAAATCATATAGTCTGGCTATGCTCCCTCTTCATGATGGCTTCTCGCCCCTCGTTGGTTACCCCAAGTGGAAGGTGTGAGATGCAGTGTAGCGGAAGTTTTCCCTTGGCAAAGATACCAAGGATCGATTTCCCTGAGACTCCCAGTTTCAACAAGAAGGTGTCAACTGCTAACGGCGCCAGATATTAGCAATCAACGTGGACCTGCACACAGATACAAATAACTTTGCTCCCAACGAGTACAGAGAGGTTGTCAATCCCTCCGGCCTTGTAGTTTACAAAGGATCAAACGCAAGTGATAGTAGTGATAGGTAATGCTGCAATAGTAAGTAAAAGCGTAAAGTAAATAGCGGATGTGATCAATGATGGTAATATGGACCGGAGTCCCATGATGTTCACTAATGATGTCTCTCTCCCAAAAGACGATAAAACAGCTATGTGAGGTAAACGAATTACAGCTGGGCAATTGACAGAACCATGAACGCAAACCAATGCTGACTACATTGCAAGAAAGGTTGAGGTTCAAAGCATGGGCGGTACGCCGAGGTAAGTACACCGAAATCCATCTGCATCTACTACTAATCATCCACCTTGAGATATCTATCCAGAACATCTCGCTGGTATTAAGTTGCGAGTCCCACCCATAGTGTAAACTCAAAGCAACAGACAACTGCATTAAAAGAACTTTGCGTAAAGTAAACAGTCCTTGCACCCGCGGGCACAAGCACCGTTGTTTTCCCCCTTGTGGCAACAGGACATCCCCTAGACTCATGTTTCTGTCACTCAAGCTAGTCATCGAGGGGCATGAACCCACAATCAAGCATAACGTTCCCTCTTGGTGTCACTACCTACTACTTGGCCAAAGCAATAAATAACAACAGAGAACATGCAAGAATTACTTACAAACATAAATATAAAAGAGGTAGATCAAATATATTACTCAAACATAATCTGAACATAATCTCATAATCCATCGGATCCCAGCAAACTCATCATAGCAACAGCATAAGGATTACATATGTGCCTCGATCATGTAGGGCAGCTCACGAGGACTAATTAATGAATCACAAGAACGGAAGGAGAACATCACATAGCTACTGGTCATGGACTCATGGTCCAAGGGAGACTACTCACAACTCATCCGGGAGGCGTCCATGGTGGTGGAGAAACTCCCGGTGGTGATCCTCCCCTCCGGCAGGGTGCCGGGAAGAGTTCTCCTGGTGCTCCCGATCTTGGAAGCGGCGGAACAGAGATGAGATCGCGAAAAAGAGTTCCCGTCTCGAGGGTGTCGGGAGACGCTTTAAATATCTGCCAAAGGGGGGCATCAGCGGAGCCTCGGGGGGCCCAGGCGCCCCCCCGGCGCGGCCCAGAGGGGGGGGGCACCGCCAGGGCGCCTGGAGCCCTGGTGCCCCCCCCCCCCCCCCCCGGCTGTACTTCGGGCGCAAGGTAGCTTCTGGAACGCTGATTTTTTATATAATTTTTCTGGATTTTTCCTGGCAGTTCTTGTAATGTGAAAACCTGAAATACAAAAACAGCCGAAAACAGAAACTGGCACTGGGGTGCACTGAGTTAATATGTTTGTCCAAATATGATCAAAAGTGTATGGAAGTGTATAAATAACATAGCAATATCACCCAAAAGAGGCATGGAGCAAGCAGAAATTATAGATACGTTTTGGACGTATCAACATCCCCAAGCTTAATTCCTGCTCGTCCTCGAGTAGGTAAATGATAACAAGAATAATTTCTGTGGTGACATGCTATTAACCATATAGGACTTTTTCATAGTCATATGACAAAAGCTTACTGAGACAATGAATCTATAGTAATTAAGTTGCCTCATGAGAAAATCACAAAGGACTGAAAGTTTTACAATATGATACTGAAACATCAAAAAGATTTGTAATGAACATGATGTGTAAATATGATAAAGTGATATCTCGCTTGCCCCCTTTAGTGACGCAAAACATAAATGCAGGGGCACCTCCAAGGTTTAAGTGATGACTAGATACAATGATTTCAAAATAAACGATATCACAATCATGCAAAAGACAATGCTACTTTGGGACAATGCACATTACACTCAGAATGACAATCATGCTCTTAGTAGTTGGTACTTTTAAAAGAAGGTGGAGACTCTCGAACCGTGGCTTTTGTTGGCAAGGTTGAAAACCCGTAATCGGAAACAAAGACAAAACATGTACCAGAGCTCTTGGTTTTAAAAACATAGGTAATAATATTTTTTTTAGATTATGCATATTTCGTCAACGAATGCTAGCAGACAACTCAATCACTTCTTGAGATGGACAAGTTTCGAGGAACGGCTCCCGAATGAGGACGATCACATCCTCTTAATCTCCTTTGTTTATCACTGCCAAAGTTTTCTGATTTCTCATGAACAAAGCGTGAAGGAGGGTTGGTTTGTTATATTATCTTTTTGAGCCAGGCGCACTCAATGCCAGTTCCTTCTCGTATTATGGTTTGCACATTATACATGCAATCCCGGGGTGAAGCTTGTCCAACTTAAAAAGATCATGAATTAACTACTACTTCCTCATGAACTTACAACAGAGGCACAAAATAGGAAAGCTTTTTCTTTTTGAATAATTTCGAGATGGTACATGCAAGTCTGCGTTAGGAATGGCAGGTAAATACCATGTAGGAAGGTATGGTGGACTCATATGGCATAACTAGTATAAAGGAATTTGGATGCACAAGCAGTCAGTCCGCTTAGTACAGGTGGAGGTTAGCAAAAGACTGGGAGTGACCAACTAAGAGAGCAATGACGGTCATAATCATGCAGAGCGACAAAGCAACATTGAATCAGGCATGGAAGTTATATCGCTACTCAGAAACAAAAGATCATCAAGGCTTGACACACTTTCTTTACAGTCTTAAATATGCGTGAGCATACGCCAAGTCAATCAAAATAAATTCTTGAAGGAAGATATTACTAAACCATACCACATCATAGGCAAACAAATCATGTTGGTACTCCAATAACAGATTGGGAATCCCCCAGCTATTTGAGACTAACCATAAGAAAACATGAACTACTAAGCGCCATTATGCACATAGCATCTTTATCATAGACATATCAACCAACGCAACGAAAGCAAACTCTCTTAATAAGGTGAGCATGATATTAAAGAGAGTTCAAGCAACCAACTAAACAAAAGCTCTTTAAAAAGATAAGCATGAAAGTTAAGAGCTAAGCATGATAGTAGCTATTAAAAGACAAAGAACACACACAGCATAGATAGACATGAAAATTCTATGTTATGTTCTAGGTAGAAGTGGAGCGTGTTTCTCTCCCTCATAAAGAAAGCTGAGTTCCGACTCGTTATGAAAAGCTAAAGAAAACTAAAAACAAGACGCTCCAAGCATAGCACATAACACATGAAGTGATAAAAATATAGTGGAACGAAAGACGAACTGATAATGTTGATGGAGAAGGGGATGCACGGGGGCATCCCCAAGCTTAGACGCTTGAGTCTCCTTGAATATTTCTTGGGGGTGCACGGGGCCATCCCCAATCTTGAGCGTTTGACACTCCTGGATCTTTTTATCATCTTCCCTCGCACACTTGAAAACTCCCTTCATACATAACTCATCATAATCTGATTAGCGAGGTTAGTACCCATAATAAAATAATTGTACCTTGCTGGAAATAAAGATATTCTTGAAGATCTACTGTTTCTCAAGATTGCCAAAAGGTTTTTGTAAAGAAAAAGCAAGCTCTAGGTTCGCAAAATGAAGGAAAGGCAAAACAGGACAGAATCTGTGAAAAACAAAACAGCAGGTAGTAAATGATTTGTTCGGGGCACTTCTGCAACTCTAATAAAAAAACTCAAAATATACGCACGAAAGACAATTATATAGAGCACGCTGTCGAAAAAATTCAGACCAAAAGGATGATCTGGTGATTTTATACGATTTTTTTTATCCAAGGACAGAATCTGTTTCCTGGACAGCACGTCACAACTTTTGAACTTTCTTGCAATCAGAGGCTATACTTGGTACAAAATTGAAAAGCAAAGATACAATGATGATGCTACTGTAGTAAACAACATCAAGACACAACAAAAGAAAAATAAATTTATTCATGTGGGCTGCCTCCCAAAAGCGCTTTCTTTTATGCCTTTAAGCTAGGCATAATGCAAAGAGATCAAGTTTTATCAAGAGTAAAAGAAAAGCTAGCCCGTACAACGGACTCAAAAGGTAACTTAATCTTCTTTCGAGGGAAGTGTTCCATCCCTTTCTTGAGAGGAAACTGAAATTTTATTTTCCCCTCTTTCATGTCAATGATAGCACCAACGGTGCGCAAAAAGGGACGTCCCAAAATAATTGGACAAGAAGGATCACATTCAATATCCATAATAGTGAAATCAACGAGAACATAATTATCATTGACAACAATAAGAACATCGTCAATCCTCCCCAAAGGTTTCTTTATGGAAGAATCAATGAGAAGAACACCAAAAGAACAAGAATCAAAAGGTTTCAATTTAAGCATATCATATATTCTTTTTGGCATAACAGAGGTACTAGCACCAACATCACATAATGCATAGCAAGAGAAGTCATTCAACTTAATTTTTATCATAGGATCCCAACCATCTTCTAGCTTTCTAGGTATGGAGGCTTCTACTCTAAGTTTCTCCTCCCTAGCTTTGATGAGAGCATTAGTGACATGCTCTGTGAAGGCAAGATTAAGCGTGCTAGTGTGGGGATCTTTGGCCATTCTTTGTAGAAAGGTGACAACTTCTGAAATACTACAATTATCAAAGTCAATTTTATCATTATTGGGCAGAATTGTAGTGTCATCCTCTTTGTTTGAATCGCTCTCTATTATAAGAGTTTGAACGTCTTCCCAAGTTTGGGGAAGCTTAGGAGTAATTTTAAACTGAGGCTCATACTCTTTTCCTGGGACACCATGCCATGGGCATAACTCTCCGTCAAGACTAACATAATCACAAGGTTTATTACTTTTGTAGATCCCGATAGTGGTGATTGGCATAATGGAAGAAGGGGTGTACTCCTCCCATCTAGTGTTTTTGGTGGAACCCATAGTAGCAAGCAAGCAAGATAACTATTTTTGTGATTTTCGATAAAAGATACTAAAGCAAAAACTGAAAGGTAAACTAACAAGACTAAAAAGCAAAGGTAAAAGATAGCATGCAACTCCCCTATCCTGAAGAGTGGAGTCCCCGGCAACGGCGCCAGAAAACTTTGCTTGATGGCTTCTCGCCCCTCGTTGGTTACCCCAAGTGGAAGGTGTGAGATGCAGTGTAGAGGAAGTTTTCCCTTGGCAAAGATACCAAGGATCGATTTCCCAGTTTCAACAAGAAGGTGTCAACTGCTAACGGCGCCAGACATTAGCAATCAACGTGGACCTGCACACAGATACAAATAACTTTGCTCCCAATGAGTACAGAGAGGTTGTCAATCCCTCCGGCCTTGTAATTTACAAAGGATCAAACACAAGTGATAGTAGTGATAGGTAATGCTGCAATAGTAAGTAAAAGCGTAAAGTAAATAGCGGATGTGATCAATGATGGTAATATGGACCGGAGTCCCATGATGTTCACTAGTGATGTCTCTCTCCCAAAAGACGATAAAACAGCTATGTGAGGTAAACGAATTACAGCTGGGCAATTGACAGAACCATGAACGCAAACCAATGCTGACTACATTGCAAGAAAGGTTGAGGTTCAAAGCATGGGCGGTACGCCAAGGTAAGTAGACCGAAATCCATCTGCATCTACTACTAATCATCCACCTTGAGATATCTATCCAGAACATCTCGCTGGTATTAAGTTGCGAGTCCCACCCATAGTGTAAACTCAAAGCAACAGACAACTGCATTAAAAGAACTTTGCGTAAAGTAAACAGTCCTTGCACCCGCGGGCACAACCACCGTTGTTTTCCCCCTTGTGGCAACAGCACATCCCCTAGACTCATGTTTCTGTCACTCAAGCTAGTCATCGAGGGGCATGAACCCACAATCAAGCATAACGTTCCCTCTTGGAGCCACTACCTACTACTTGGCCAAAGCAATACATAACAATGGAGAACATGCAAGAATTACTTACGAACATAAATATAAAACAGGTAGATCAAATATATTACTCAAACACAATCTGAACATAATCTCATAATCCATCGGATCCCAGCAAACTCATCATAGCAACAGCAAAAGGATTACATATGTGCCTCGATCATGTAGGACAGCTCACGAGGACTAATTAGTGAAGCACAAGAACGGGAGGAGAACATCACATAGCTACTGGTCATGGACTCATGGTCCAAGGGAGACTACTCACAACTCATCTGGGAGGCGTCCATGGTGGTGGAGAAGCTCCCGGTGGTGATCCTCCCCTCCGGCAGGGTGTCGGAAAGAGTTCTCCTGGTGCTCCCGATCTTGGAAGCGGCAGCTGCGGCGGAACAGAGATGAGATCGCGAAAAAGAGTTCCCGTCTCGAGGGTTTCGGGAGACGCTTTAAATATCTGCCAAAGGGGGGCATCAGTGGAGCCTCGGGGGGCCCAGGCGCCCCCCCGGCGCGGCCCAGGGGGGGCGCGCCGCCAGGGCGCCTGGAGCCCTGGTGCCCCCCCCCCCCCGGTTGTACTTCGGGCACAAGGTAGCTTTTGGAACGCTGATTTTTTATATAATTTTTCTGGACTTTTCCTGGCAGTTCTTGTAATGTGAAAACCTGAAATACAAAAACAACCGAAAACAGAAACTGGCACTGGGGTGCACTGAGTTAATAGGTTAGTCCAAATATGATCAAAAGTGTATGGAAGTGTATAAATAACATAGCAATATCACCCAAAAGAGGCATGGAGCAAGAAGAAATTATAGATATGTTTTGGACGTATCACTTCATCACACAAAATATTCATATCATGCACAACCCTGATTTCAGCCAAGCACTTGTTTTCATACTCTACTCTTTCAAACCTTTCAACTTTCATGCAATACATGAGCGTGAGCCATGGACATAGCATTATGGGTGAAATAGAGGTGGTTGTGGAGAAGACAAAAAGGAGGGAGATAGTCTCACATCAACTAGGCATATCGAAAGGCTATCGAGATGCCCATCAATAGGTATCAATGTGAGTGAGTAGGGATTACCATGCAACGGATGCACTAGAGCTAAATATGAATGAAGGCTCAACAAAGGAAACTAGTGGGTGTGCATCCAACTTGCTTGCTCGCAAAGACCTAGGGCATTTGAGGAAGCCCATCGTTGGAATATACAAGCCAAGTTCTATAACGAAAATTCCCACTAGTATATAAAGTGACTAAACATGAGACTCTCTACAATGAAGAACATGGTGCTACTTTGAAGCACAAGTCTGGAAAAAAAGATAGTCGCAATTGTCCCTTTTTTGGGCCTTTCTTTTTTTCATTGGCCTTTCCCTTTTTTTTCTTTTTTTGCGGAGGGGCTTTATAGATTTCGCCTTTCCTCCCATGGGACAATACTCTAATAATAATGATCATTACAACTCGATACTACAACAAAGTATGACTCTATATGAATGCCTCCGGCGGTGTACCGGTATGTGCAATGAAACAAGAGTGACATGTATGAAAAATTATGCATGGTGGCTTTGCCACAAATACGATGTCAACTACATGATCATGCATGGCAATATGACAATATGATGCGTGTCATATGAACGGAACGGTGGAAAATTGCATGGAAATATATCTCGGAATGGCTATGGAAATGCCATGATAGGTAGGTATGGTGGCTGTTTTGAGTAATAATATGGTGGCTGTTTTGAGGAAGGATATATAGTGGGTTTATGGTGCCGGCGAAAGTTGCGCGGTACAAGAGAGGCTAGCAATGGTGGAAGGTTGAGAGTGCGTATAATCCATGGACTCAATATTAGTCATAAGAACTCATATACTTATTGAAAAAATGTACGAGTCATCAAAACAAAGCAATCAACGCATGCTCCTAGGGGGGAGGTTGGTAGGAGTTAACCATCGCGCGCCCCCGACCTCCACACAAAGGTTGGCACTTTACAGATACCTCATGCTCTAACTTCGTCACATAGCGGTTCACCATACGTGCATGCTACGGGAATCACTAACCTTAACACAAGTATTTCTCAATTTCATAATAACCCCACTAGCATGACTCGAATATCACTATCCTCATATCTCAAAACAATTATCAAGCATCCAACATCTCATTCTATTCAATGCACTTAGTGTGAATTTGTTTACTACATTGACATTGGATGTCTATCATGTGAAAATTAGTTTTTTAGCATAAACACATTACCATGCTGTTTAAATAGGCTCTCAAATAGATATAAGTGAAGCATGAGAGTTCAACGATTTCTACAAAATATAACCACCACCGTGCTCTAAAAGATATAAGTGAAGCACTAGAGCGAAAACTATTCAACTCAAAAGATATAAGTGAAGCACATAGAGTGTTCTAACAATTCCTAGGCCATATTTAACGCTCTCAAATAGGTGTGTCCAGCATGGATGATTGTGACAAACTAACAAGCAAAGACTCAAATTATACAAGACACTCCAAGCAAAACACATATCACGTGGTCAATAAAAATATAGCTCCAAGTATAGTTACCGATGGTTGAAGACGAAAGAGGGGATGCCTTCCCGGGGCATCCCCAAGCTTAGGCTTTTGATTATCCTTGAATATTTCTTGGGGTGCCATGGGCATCCCCAAGCTTAGGCCTTTGCTACTCTTTGTTCCATAGTCCATCAAAGCAATACTCAAAACTTGAAAACTTCACAACACAAAACTTAGACAAAAATTCTCGTGAGCTCCGTTAGTATAAGAAAGCAAACCACTATTCAGAGGTACTGCAATGAATTAATTCTTTGTTTATATTGGTGTTAAACCTACTATATTCCAACTTATCTATGGTCCATACATCCAAATATTACTCACAGATGCATTGAAATAAGCAAACAACACATGAAAAACAGAATCTGTCAAAAACAAAACAGTCTGTAGTAATCTGCAGGTTTCGCATACTTATGTAACTCCAAAAAATTCAAACTAAACTGGTAAATGTGAGGAATTTGTCTACTAATCATCTGGAAAAAGAATCAACTAAATATCATGCTCCAGTAAAATCTGACGACCATTCTAGTGAGCGCTAACGATTCTGTTTTTCACAACAAGATCAATTAAACTTCACACACATCTTCCCAAAGGTTCTACTTGGCACAAACACAAAACAAAATATGAAACCACATCTAAACAGAGGCTAGATGCAATATTTATTCCCTAACAGCAACAAAAACAAAAAAAATATAAAATTGGGTTGCCTCCCAACAAGCGCTATCGTTTTACGCCCCTAGCTAGGCACGATACAAGATAGATCTAGGTATTGCCATCTTTGGAAGGCAATCCATAAGTGGCTCTCATAATATATTCATATGGTAATTTGATTTTCTTTCTAGGAAAGTGTTCCATGCCTTTGCTTAACGAAAATTGGTATCTAATATGTCGTTCCTTCATATCAATAATTGCATCAATCGTTCTAAGGAAAGGTCTATCAAGAATAATAGGACATGAAGGATTGCAATCTATATCAAGAACAATGAAATCTACGGGCACATAATTCCTATTGGCAACAATAAGAACATCATTAATTCTTCCCATAGGTTTCTTAATAGTGGAATCCGCAAGATGCAAATTTAAAGAACAATCATCAAGCTCAAGGAACCCTAGCAAATCACACAAAGTTTTTGGAATTGTGGAGACACTTGCACTCAAATCACACAAAGCATAGCATTCATGATCTTTTATTTTTATTTTTATAGTAGGTTCCCACTCATCATAAAGCTTTCTAGGGATAGAAACTTCTAACTCAAGTTTTTCTTCATAAGATTGCATTAAAGCATCAATTATGTGTTTGGTGAAAGCTTTATTTTGACTATAAGCATACGGATAATTTAGTATGGATTGCAACAAGGAAATACAATCAATCAAAGAGCAATTGTCATAATTGAATCCCTTAAAATCCAAAGTAGTGGGTTCATCACTATGCAAAGTTTTAATCTCTTCACTCCCACTTTTAACAATTTTAGCATCAAGATCTAAAAACTCTGAATCATTGGGACACCTTAAAGCAAAATCATCTCCAATCCTATCTTCATCAAGATTTATACTAGAAAACGAGGATCTAATAGGAGACACATCAATAACTTTCAGATCTTCATCTTTATTTTCATGATAACTAGAAGAACACGCTTTAATATAATCCTCTCTTTTAGCACGCATCCTAGCGGTTCTTTCTTTGCATTCATCAATGGAAATTCTCATGGCTTTGAGAGACTCATTGATATCATGCTTCGGTAAGATAGATCTAAGTTTCAAAGAATCGACATCAAGAGTAATTCTATCCACACTTCTAGCCAATTCATCAATCTTAAGCAATTTCTCTTCAAGCATAGCATTGAAATTCTTTTGCGAGATCATATACTCCTTAACACTAGTTTCAAATTCAGAAGGAATCTTTCCATAACAGTTGTTGTAGGAATTACCATAATTATTAGAGGAATTACTAGGAAAAGGCCTAGGATTAAAATTACCTCTATAAGCATTGTTACCAAAATTATTCCTACCAACAAAATTCACATCCAAAGATTCATTGCTATTTTCAATCAAAGTGGACAAAGGCACGTCAGTAGGATCAGAAGAAGCACTCTTAGCGGCAAACAATTTCATAAGTTCTTCCATCTTTCCACTCAAAACACTAATTTCTTCAATAGCATGCACTTTTTTACTAGTAGATCTTTCGGTGTGCCATTGAGAATAATTAACCATAATATTATCTAGGAGTTTGGTAGCTTCTCCTAAGGTAGTTTCCATGAAAGTGCCTCCCGCGGCCGAGTCTAAAAGATTTCTAGAAGCAAAATTCAAGCCAGCATAAAAGTTCTAAATAATCATCCATAGATTCAAACCATTTGTAGGGCAATTACGTATCATTAATTTCATTCTCTCCCAAGCTTGTGCAACATGCTCATGATCTAGTTGCTTAAAATTCATAATATCATTTCTAAGAGAGATGATCCTAGAAGGAGGGAAATATTTAGAGATAAAAGCATCTTTGCACTTATTCCACGAATCAATACTATTTCTAGGCAAAGAGGAAAACCAAGTTTTAGCACGCTCTCTAAGTGAAAACGGAAATAACTTCAACTTAACAATATCGTTATCCGTATCCCTTTTATTTTGCATATCACACAAATCAACTAAGTTGTTTAGATGGGTAGCGGCATCTTCACTAGGAAGGTCGGAGAATTGATCTTTCTTGACAAGATTCAACAAAGCAGCATTGATCTCCCAAGATTCAGCATCGGTAATAGGAGCAATCGGAGTGCTAATAAAATCATTATTGTTGGTATTGGAGAAGTCACACAATTTGGTATTGTTCTGAGCCATAGTGACAAGCAAGCAATCCAACTCACACAAGCAAACAAGAAGCAAGCGAACGATAAACACATGGCGGAAGAAGGGCAAATAAAATGGAAAGGGTGAAGTGGGGGAGAGGAAAACGAGAGGCAAAAAATATAATGCGAAGGATAAGGGTTTGTGATAGGTACTTGGTATATGACTTTTGCGTAAGCCTCCCCGGCAACGGCGCCATAAATTCTTCTTGCTACTTCTCGACCTTGCGTTGTATTCCCTCGAAGAGGAAAGGGAGATGCAGCACAGTAGAGTAAGTATTTCCCTCTGTCTTTTAGAACCAAGGTATCAATCCAGTAGGAGACCACGCGCGAGTCCCTCGCACCTGCACAAACAAATAAGAACTTCACAGCCAACGCGATAAGGGGTTGTCAATCCCTTTACAGTCACTTACGAAAGTGAGATCTGATAGAGATGATAGTTTATATTTTTGGTATTTTTGTTTATAAGAACAGAAAATAAAAGCAGTAAAAATAAAGTAGATGTAGATTGATATGTTGAGAATAGACCCGGGGGCCATAGTGTTCTCTAGTGGCTTCTCTCATGATAGCGATATTCTACGGCGGGTAAACAAATTACTGTCGAGCAATTGATAGAAAAGCGAATAATTATGAGACTATCTAGGCATGATCATTGTATATAGGCATCATGTCCGAGACAAGTAGACCGAAACGATTCTGCATCTACTACTATTACTCGACACATCGACCGCTATCCAGCATGCATCTAGTGTATTGAGTTCATAAGAACAGAGTAACGCCTTAAGCAAGATGACATGATGTAGAGGGATAAACTCAAGCAATATGATATAAACCCCATATTTTTATCCTCGATGGCAACAATACAATATGTGCCTTGCTGCCCCTATTGTCACTCGGAAAGGACACCGCAAGATTGAACCCAAAGCCAAGCACTTCTCCCATTACAAGAACTATAGATCTAGTAGGCCAAACCAAACCAATAATTTGAAGAGACTTGCAAGGATATTATGAGCACACATAAAGAGTTCAGAGAAGAACCAAATATTTCTCATAGATAATCTTGATCATAAACTCACAATTCATCGGATCTCGACAAACACACCGCATAAAGAGATTACATCGAATAGATCTCCTCGAAGACCGAGGAGAATTTTGTATTGAGATTCGGAGAGAGAGAAGAAGCCATCTAGATACTAGCTATGGACTCGAAGGTCTGTGGTAAACTACTCACAACTCATGGTGAGGGCCATGATGATGATGATGAAGAACTCCGTGATGGATCCCCCTCCGGTGGAGCTCCGGAACAGGCTCCAAGATGGGATCTCACGGGAACAGAAGGTTACGGCGGTGTAATTAGGGGTTTCTCTCTGTTGCTAATGGTTTCGGGGTACATACACTTATATAGGAGGAAGGAGGACACCGGGGGAGTCACGGGGGCCCCACGAGGTAGGGGGCGCGCCCTGGGAATGGGGGCGCGCCCCCACCCTCGTGGGCCCCTCGTGGCTCTACTGACATGGTTCTCAAGTTCTCCGTGCGTGATTTACTCCAAAAATATCTCCTGTGAAGGTTTCATCCGTTTGGACTCTGTTTGATATTCTTTTTCTGCAAAACCCTGAAACAGGCAAAAAAACAGCAATCTGGACTGGGCCTTTGGGTTAGTAGGTTAGTCCCAAAAATGATATAAAAGTGTAAGATAAAGCCCATTAAACACCCAAGACTTCATAAATAATAGCATGGAACAATAAAAAATTATAGATACATTGGAGACGTATCAGGTGTCCGCTATGATGCAGCAACCAAGACGGGAAATGACACATATTATGGTTACACAGTGGACATATGGGAACTTGACTATGGACATGATTTTAATGTCCTTTTGTTTCAGTGCAAATGGGTCAATCTGCGAGGAGGCGGCGTACAGGTAGACTCACAGTACGGAATGATAACGGTGGATGTGAACAATCTTGGGTACAAAGACGAACCATTCATCCTAGCCAATGATGTGGCGCAGGTTTTCTAGGTGAAGGACATGTCTACCAAACCGGGAAATAGAAAAGATAAGGAAGCGAATACATCATACGATGAGCCAGAGTGCCGCATAGTTCTTTTAGGAAAAAGAGACATCATGGGAGTGGAGGGCAAGACAGACAAGTTTGAAGATTATTAAAAGTTTCATGAAATTCGTCCCTTCAAAGTCAAGGGTGACCCAAGCACCCTGTTAAACGATGAAGATTATCCATGTTTACGGCGCAATAAGCAAAGGACACAAGCGAAGAAAAAGTGAAGACTTTCTCTCCACAACTATTATGATGATGCCTTTGATCTTGAATATCACTGCAGTTACATGTGAAGAAATGAAATGCCTTTTGTAACAGATGATTTTTCGTCCGAAACCGTAACTCTTCGAAAGAGATTGTCCATTTTGTACACGAAGTACATCCAGTTTTTGCCGCCACCCTCTCAACTTATTTAAACACATGCTATGTGGGTGAAATGATGATACCATGACAACTTTCAACCTTTTCAGAGTTTATTTGTAGTGCTTTTCAATTTCAGGGTCATTTAGCTAAAAAAAAAACTGTAAATGCATTAAAAATACCAAATGAAATGAGAAAGGGTTGAAAATTGATTATGTGGCTTTGAATGGTGCATTTTGAACACACAAAAAGTGTGGAGTTCAAATAAGTTCAAAATTTAAATCCCTTTGTAACAGATGAGTTTTTGTCCGAAACCCTGATACTTCAAAAGAGATTGTCCATTTTGTACATGAAGTGCATCCAGCTTTTGCGGTAACCCTCTCAACTTTTTAGAACATGCTATCTGGGTGAAATGATGATACCATGCCAACTTTGAACCTTTTCAGAGTTCAATTGTAGTGGCCTTCAATTTCAGGGTCATCTAGCTAAAAAAATCAGTAAATGCATGAAAAATACCAAATGAAGTCGGAAAAGGCTGAAAATTGATGATGTGGCTTTGAATTGTGCATTTTGAACACACAAAAATTTGGAGTTCAAATAAGTTCAAAAAATGAAATTCCTTTGTAACAGATGAGTTTTCGTCCGAAACCCTGATACTTCGAAAGAGATTGTCCATTTTGTACACGAAGTGCATCCAGTTTTTGCCTTCACCCTTTCAAATTTTTAGAACATGCTATGTGGGTTAAATGATAATACCATGCCAACTTCCAAAGTTCATTTGAAGTGCTTTTCAATTTTAGGGTCATTTAGCTCAAAGAATGAAACTAATAGGAAACTAGAAAACTTTTATGAAACTCTAATAGCAACAAGAATGAACTAGAAAACTTTAATGAAACACTAATAGCAAAAAAGAATGAACTAGAAAACTTTAATGAAACTCTAATAGCAAAAGGAATCAACTAAAAAACTTTTATAAACCTCTAGTATTTTTGAAACTAAAATTATATAAAATGCATGCAACTAAAATTATCAAAGTATTTTTTGTTCAAAATGTTAACCGCAAAAATAATTTTTATAAAGAATTGTTTTGTTAGAAACTTTAATAGCAAAAAGAATTATCATAAAGAATTTTTTGTTAGAAACTAAAATAACAAAATCTGTTTTTGAATATAATGATAAAACACAGTAATATTAAATAGCAGGAAAAAGAATCACTCAAAAATCTATTTTTATAGTAAAATTATTCATAATCTAGTGATTCACACAAATTTCAAAAAAATCAAATTTAAACTATGCAAATATGAAAACTAATGGCACTAACAGAAAGTTTATAATTTTTGTAACCTAAAAGTAAAAACGAATCACTGAAAAATAGTAAGTATTTATTTGTAAGTAGAAACAAAATAAAATAAAAAATAATAAAGTAAAAAACAAGTTAAACATGGATTTTTTTTTAATGCCACCTACTAGGCCACCACGGCCTGAATACGACTGGAAACCTAACCAACCAGGTGTACCAGGAATCAGGCCCGCAGAAGGCCCAATAGGCCCACATGCATGTACAGAGAGGTTAGGCTCGTAAGCCTGCTTTAGAGAGGAGCTCGACAGATCAGGCGCACCGCACCTTATAAACATGTGCGGTTCTCTCTCAGCTAGCGAGGTGGGATTAAACTACCACCATCACGCCATTGTGCATGGCCCATTGGTCCCGGTTGGTGGCACGAACCGGGACCGATGGGGGGCTTTGGTCGCTGTTCGTGACACCACCCGGGACCAAAGGGTTGTGCTTCCCGCCCTTTCGCTTGGCCAGAACAGACCTTTGGTCCTGGTTGGTGGTTCGAACCGGGACCAATGGAGGCTATTAGTCCCGGTTTGTGCCACAAACAGGGAATAAAGATGTGGCTATATAAGCCAACACTTAGGAAAATTTCCCCAACTGCTCCCATTCTCCCCCGACGCCGCCAGGCCGCTCCTCGTCATAGTCACCGTCGCCGTCGCCGCGCCCTGCCCCATCGCCACCCACTCCTCGTCGCCTTTCGCCTTCGTCGATGCCTCACCGATGACGCCGAGCTCAACGCCAGGCTGCCCCGTCATCGTCACCCGTGCCCCGTTGATACGTCTCCAACGTATCTATTGTTTTTGATTGTTCCATGCTATTATTTATGATATTTTGGATGTTTAATGGGCTTTGTTATACACTTTTATATTATTTTTAAGACTAACCTAGTAACCCAAAGGCCCAGTCCAGATTGCTGTTTTTGCCTGTTATAGGGTTTTACAGAAAAGGAATATCAAACGGAGTCCAAACGGAATGGAACCTCCGGGAGAGATATTTTTGGAGCAAAATACGCACGGGAGACTTGAGAACCACAGAGTAGGGTAGACGTGGCGTCCACGAGGGTGGGCCCCCCAATAGGGCGTGCCCCCTACCTCGTGGGCACCCCATCTAGCCCCCGGTGCCCTCCTTCCTCCTATATATACCTACGTACCCCGAAACTATCAGAATAACAGAGAAAACCCTAGTTCCACCGCCGCAACCTTCTGTTCCCGTGATATCCCATCTTGGGGCCTGTTCCGGAGCTCCGCCGGAGGGGGGATCTTCCACGGAGTGCTTCTACATCATCATCATCGCCTGACCATGAGTTGTGAGTAGTTTACCACAGACTTCGGGTCCATAGCTAGTATCTAGATGGCTTCTTCTCTTTCTTTGGATCTCAATACCAAGTTCTCCTCGGTCTTCGAGGAGATCTATTCGATGTAATCTCTTTTTGCGGTGTGTTTGTCGAGATCCGATGAATTGTGGGTTTATGATCAAGATTATCTATGGGAAATATTTGGTTCTTTTCTGAACTCTTTATGTATGATTATAATATCCTTGCAAGTCTCTTCGAATTATTGGTTTAGTTTGGCCTACTTGATCTATAGTTCTTGCAATGGGAGAAGTGCTTGGCTTTGGGTTCAATCTTGCGGTGTCCTTTCCCAGTGACAGTAGGGGCAGTAAGGCACGTATTGTATTATTCGCATCGAGGATAAAAAGATGGGGTTTATATCACTATGTTTGAGTTTATCCATCTACATCATGTCATCTTGCTTAAGGCGTTACTCCGTTCTTATGAACTTAATACTCTAGATGCATGCTGGATAGCGGTCGATGTGTGGAGTAATAGTAGTAGATGCAGAATCGTTTCGGTCTACTTGTCTCAGATGTGATGCCTATTTATAATGATCATGCCTAGATAGTATCATAATTATTCGCTTTTCTATCAATTGCTCGACATTAATTTGTTTACCCGCCGTAGAATATCGCTATCATGAGAGAAGCCACTAGAGAAAACTACGGCCCCCAGGTCTATTCTCAACATATCAATCTAGAATCTACTTTACTTTTCCGCTTTTACTTTCTGTTCTTATATCCAAAAATATCAAACTATCATCTCTATCAGATCTCACTTTCGTAAGTGACCGTAAAGGGATTGACAACCCCTTATCGCGTTGGCTGCGAAGTTCTTATTTGTTTGTGCAGGTGCGAGGGACTCGCGCGTGGTCTCCTACTGGATTGATACCTTGGTTCTCAAAAACGGAGGGAAATACATACGCTACTGTGCTGCACCACCCTTGCCTCTTCTAGGGAATACAACGCAAGCTCGAGAAGTAGCAAGAAGAATTTTCTGGAGACGTTGCCAGGGAGGTGAGTGCTTCAAGGTATATCTTTAGATCTTGCAATCGAATCTTTTAGTTTCTTGTTTTATCACTAGTTTAGTCTATAAAAGAAAACTACAAAAAAATGGAATTAAGGGTACCTCATATGCTTCATCTTTTTAATATCTTTCATGAAAATGATGGGAAGGAAAATTGTGCTCAAGTACTAGAAGAAGAATTACATAGAATGCTTGGCACTAAAGACCTGAATGATGAGCATGCTTGCAATAATGATGATTGGACTAGTCATGATGAAAATATCTCTTATAAGCATGTTTATTTTTGTGGAGTTCATAGAGTTTGCAAGTACATACCAAATAAAGAAGATGGATTTTGCAAGAGGCATAAGTATTTTTACAAACTAAATGGTTGCTACAGATGCTAGATGATTGTGCTGAAAATTTAGAATTTCTTAGGTACTTGTCAACTTTGCAAATGAACGTGGTCATTTCATTACCCAATGTGAATTGTTTCATGATCGAGTCGTGTCCAAATATTGTGATGACTTGATTTCCCTTGCACATCATAATGAACTTATCTTGCTTTTGGGTTATGAAGAAATCAAATGTAGAATTAAGCATCTTCCAGGATTTGCCCTTGATAACCTTCTTGATTTTGATATAGCGGAAATATATATGTATTGTGCGGTGAATTGCATTGAAAATCCTTATATTGCCAATTACCTTAAGTCAAGAAAACAAATAGGAAATGAAGAGAATACTAATGAAAGGGAAGAGATTTCCCAATATCCTCCTATTATTTCTTATGATGAATCTGGTAACGAGGAGGAGCCTCCCATTCTACCAATCTCATTAATAAGGAGCTCCAAAAAGAAGATTAAACCCATACTTAATGTGAAGAAGAAAAAGAAAAGATGGAGAAGCAAAGACAAGAAGGTATCCCTTCCAAATGATGTTGCTTCCATTACTCATTGTGATGATGATAATTGCTATACTATCGGTGCTATCATAGCATAATCACTTATGATATGAAAAGGTCCAAGCTTCGGGATGCTATGTTTGATGAGAATGATATGTTTGAGAATTTATTTGCTGCAATTAATGTTTGTCTCAAGCTTGGGGATGCTACACTTGATAAAGTTGATATTTTTAGCCTCCCATTTCTTGATATGCAAATTTATTATGATGAAAGCATGCCTCCTATTTACGATGATTATTGTGATGACACTTATGCTATAGAAAGTAGTGATGATTATATTTATAAAGTTTGTCATGATTATGATTACCCTTTTTCTGAAAATTACTCTTTGAATGTGGAAACAATCTATAGTATTCAAGTCTCTTATGATACTCCCACTATTCCGAATGAGAAGAATTTTGCTTATGTGGAGATTAATAAAATTTATATGATTGGGGATCATGACAAGAATGCTTTATGTGATAGTTATATTGTTGAATTCATTCATGATGCTACTGAAAATTATTATGAGAGAGGATCATATGCTTGTAGGAATTGCAATAGTATCAAGTTTCCTCTCTATGTGCTTAAAATTTTGAAGCTATGCTTGTTTTGCTTTCCTATGCTATTTGATTATTGTTCGCATAAGTTGTTTTCTCACAAAATCCCTATGCATAGGAAGTGGGTTAGACTTAAATGTGCTAGTCATATTCTTCATGATGCTCTCTATGTTTCAATTCTTATCTTTTATGCGAGCATCATTCAAATCATCATGCCTAGCTAGGGGCGTTAAACGATAGCGCTTGTTGGGAGGCAACCCAATTTTATTTCCTTTGTTTTTGCTTTTGCTTAGGAATAAATATTCCATCTAGCTTCTTCCTAGATGTGGTTTTGTGTTTTAATTAGTGTTTGTGCCAAGTAGAACCTTTGGGAAGACTTGTGTGAAGTTTACATGATCTTACTGTAAAAAACAGAAACGTTGGCACTCACTAGAATAGTCACCAGATTTTACTAGAGAGTGCTATTTAGTTGATTCTGTTTGCAGATGATTAATAGACAAATTCCTCACGTTTACCAATTTATTTCAATTTTTTTGGAGTTACAGAAGTATGTGAAAGTTACAGATTACTACAGACTGTTCTGTTTTTGACAGATTCTGTTTTTCGTGTGTTGTTTGCTTATTTCAATGCATCTATGAGTAGTATTGGGAAGTATAAATCATAGAGAAGTTGGAATACAGTAGGTTTAACACCAATATAAAGAAAGAATGAGTTCATTACAGTACCTTTGAGTAGTGGTTTGTTTTCTTATACTAACGGAGCTCACGAGATTTTTGTCTAAGTTTTGTGTTGTGAAATTTTCAATTTTTGAGTATCGCTTTGATGGACTATGGAACAAAGAGTGGCAAGAGCCTAAGCTTGGGGGTGCCCAAGGCACCCCAAGGTAAAATTCAAGGACAACCAAAAGCATAAGCTTGGGGATGCCCCGGGAAGGCCTCCCCTCTTTCGTCTTCATCTTTCGGTAACTATACTCGGAGCTATATTTTTATTCACCACATGATATGTGTTTTCCTTGGAGCGTCAATTTAGTTTATTTTGTTTTCCTTGCTGTTTGAATAATATCCCAAGATCTGAAGTTCTAAAATGTTAGAGAGACTTCACATAGTTACATAATTATTCAACTACTCATTGATCATCACTTATATATTTCGGAGTATTTTGCTCTAGTGTTTCACTTATATCTTTTAGAGCACGGCGGTGGTTTTATTTTGAAGAAATTGTTGATCTCTCATGCTTCACTTATATCCTTTTGAGAGTCTATTAGAACAGCATGGTAATGTGCTTTGGCTATAAAACTAGCCTTCACATGATAGGCATCCAAGACGAATGTAGTAAAAACTTTCATACTAAGTGCATTGAATATAATGAGAAGTTGGATGCTTGACAATTGTTTGGAGATATGAGGATAGTGATATTAGAGTCATGCTAGTGGAGTTATTATGAAATTGAGAAATACTTGTGTTAAGGTTAGTGATTCCCGTAGCATGCACGTATGGTGAACCGCTATGTGACGAAGTTAGAGCATGAAATATTTGTAAAGTGTCAACATTTTTGTGGAGGTCGGGCGCGCGCGATCGTTAACTCCTACCAACCTCCCCCCTAGGAGCATGCGTTGATTGCTTTGTTTTGATAACTCGTAATTTTTTGCAATAAGTATATGAGTTCTTATGACTAATGTTGTGTCCATGGATATTACGCACTCTCACCCTTCCACCATTGCTAGCCTCTCTTGTACCGCCCAACTTTCGCCGGTACCATACACCCACTATATATCCTTCCTCAAAACAGCCACCATATATCTTCCTCAAAGCAGCCACCATACCTACCTATCATGGCATTTCCGTAGCCATTCCGAGATATATTGCCATGCAACTTTCCACTGTTCCGTTCATATGTCACGCTTCATATTGTCATATTGCCATGCATGATCATGTAGTTGACATCGTATTTGTGGCAAAGCCACCATGCATAACTTTTCATGCATGTCACTCTTGATTCATTGCACATCCCGGTACACCACCGGAGGCATTCATATAGAGTCATACTTTGTTCTAGTATCGAGTTGTAATATCGAGTTGTAATTCAATATAAGTGTGATGATCATCATTATTAGAGCATTGTCCCATGTGAGTAAAGGCTAAATCAAGAAAGCCCCTCCAAAAAAAAGAAGAAAAAAAAGAAAGCCAAAAAAGGCCCAAAAAAAGAAAAAAGGGACAATTGCTAATATCTTTTTCCACACTTGTGCTTCAAAGTAGCACCATGTTCTTCATGATAGAGAGACTCATGTTTAGTCACTTTCATATACTAGTGGGAATTTTCATTATAGAACTTGGCTTGTATATTCCAACAATGGGCTTCCTCAAATGCCCTAGGTCTTCGTGAGCAAGTAAGTTGGATGCACACCCACTTAGTTTCTTTTGTTGAGCTTTCATACATTTTTAGCTCTAGTGCATCTGGTGCATGGCAATCCCTACTCACTCACATTGATATCTATTGATGGGCATCTCCATAGCCCGTTGATACGCCTAGTCGATGTGAGATTATCTCCCTCCGTTTTGTCTTCTCCACAACCACCTCTCTATTCCACATAGTGTTATGTCCAAGGCTCACGCTCATGTATTGCGTGAAAGTTGAAAGGTTTGAAAGAATAGAGTATGAAAACAAGTGCTTGGCTGAAACCGGGGTTGTGCATGATATGAATATATTGTGTGATGAAGAGGGAGCATAGGCAGATTATATGATTTTGCAGGGATAACTTTCTTTAGCCATAGTATTTTGAGAAGACATGATTGCTTTGTTAGTATGCTTGAAGTATTATTATTTCTTATGTCAATATAGAATTTTGTCTTGAATCTTTCAGATCTGAACATTCATACCAAATTAAGAGAATTACATTGAAAAACCATGTTTGTAAGCATTCCACATCAAAAATTCTGTTTTTATCATTTACCTACTCGAGGACGAGCAGGAATTAAGCTTGGGGATGCTTGATACGTCTCCAACGTATCTATAATTTTTGATTGTTCCATGGTATTATTTATGATGTTTTGGATGTTTAATGGGCTTTGTTATACACTTTTATATTATTTTTGGGACTAACCTACTAACCCAAAGGCCCAGTCCGGATTGCTGTTTTTTGCCTGTTTTAGGGTTTTACAGAGAAGGAATATCAAACGGAGTCCAAATGGAATGAAACCTTCTGGAGAGATATTTTTGGAGCAAAATACGCACGGGAGACTTGAGAACCACGAAGTAGGGCTGACGTGCATCCACGAGGGTGCCCCCCCCCCTATAGGGCGCGCCCCCTGCCTCGTTGGGACCCCGTCTAGCCCCCGGTGCCCTCCTTCCTCCTATATATACCTACGTAAACCGAAACTATTAGAATAACAGAGAAAACCCTAGTTCCACCCCTGCAACCTTATGTTCCCGTGGGATCCCATCTTGGGGCCTGTTCCGGAGCTCCGTCGGAGGGGGGATCTTCCACGGAGTGCTTCTACATCATCATCATCGCCTCACCATGAGTTGTCAGTAGTTTACCACAGACCTTCGGGTCCATAGCTAGTATCTAGATGGCTTCTTCTCTCTATTTGGATCTCAATACCAAGTTCTCCTCGGTCTTCGAGGAGATCTATTCGATGTAATCTATTTTTGCGGTGTGTTTGTCGAGATCCGATGAATTGTGGGTTTATGATCAAGATTGTCTATGAGAAATATTTGGTTCTTTTCTGAACTCTTTATGTATGATTATAATATCCTTGCAAGTCTCTTCGAATTATTGGTTTAGTTTGGCCTACTAGATCTGTAGTTCTTGCAATGGGAAAAGTGCTTGGCTTTGGGTTCAATCTTGCGGTGTCCTTTCCCAGTGACAGTAGAGGCAGCAAGGCACGTATTGTATTGTTGACATCGAGGATAAAATGATGGGGCTTATATCACTATGTTTGAGTTTATCCCTCTACATCATGTCATCTTGCTTAAGCCGTTACTCCATTCTTATGAACTTAATACTCTAGATGCATGCTGGATAGCGGTCGATGTGTGGAGTAATAGTAGTAGATGTAGAATCGTTTCAGTCTACTTGTCTCGAACGTGATGCCTATATATAATGATCCTGCCTAGATAGTCTCATAATTATTCGCTTTTCTATAAATTGCTTGACAGTAATTTCTTTACCCGTCGTAGAATATCGCTATCATGAGATAAGCCACTAGAGAAAACTATGGCCCCCGGGACTATTCTCAACATATCAATCTACAATCTACTTTAATTTTCCGGTTTTACTTTCTGTTCTTATAAAATACCAAAAATATCTAACTATCATCTCTATCAGATCTCACTTTCGTAAGTGACCGTAAAGGGATTGACAACCCCTTATCGTGTTGGCTGCGAAGTTGTTATTTGTTTGTGCAGGTGCGAGGGACTCGCGCGTGGTCTCCTACTGGATTGATACCTTGGTTCTCAAAAACTGAGGGAAATACTTACGCTACTATGCTGCATCACCCTTTCCTCTTCGAGGGAATACAACGCAAGCTCGAGAAATAGCACCCGTCGTCCCCGCCGTCGTTGTTGCCGTCGCCCGTGCCCTATCGTCGCCGTCACCCGTGCCCCATCGTCACCGTCTCCATCACCCGTGCCCCGAGCCCGCGCCCCTGCCCCTGCCCCTGTTGCCCCGCATCCGAGGGCGCCCGCCCCCACCGTCACTGTCGCCACCACATCACCACCGTCGCCGTGCCATCGCCTACAAGACAGCGCACAAGAGTAAGAAAATGTCAGAGAAAAACAAGAAAAATGCTGGAGAGAAGCTGTATCACCATCGCACGGGGTCAGGCAACTACCTCAAAGCCCGACCCTTGTGGGACAAAGCTTAGAATGACGTTATTGCTAAAGGGGTCGAACCAGAGACATTGAACTGGCCAGACCGTTCAAGGACTTGGCTCTTCAGGGTTGGGGGAACTTTGGACCCTGAAACATGTCAGGCCCAAGATGGCAGGTTAGGGGGGTTTAAATAGGCAGGGGTTAGGGTTTGAGGGGTTTTGGGGTGCTTCGAAGCCTTCCGATCGCGATCCGATGGATCCGATCGCGAGGGGGGTTAGACAAGTTTAGCGGGCTGAATTAGTGGGCTGTGGAGAGGCCTCAGGCAGCGAGGAGAGAAGGGAAAAGAGGCCCGCGGGGTTATCGGAGACCGAAAACGTCTGACGAATTAACCGGCGATACTGCCGCTATAGTTTAACGGTTGGGCTATCAAACGAGCTCCGAATGCGATGAAAATTGCCAGGCGGCCTGTCTACACTATAATAAGACCAAACGCCAAGTTTCATCCCATTCCGAGAACATTTTTCGGCCACTCATAAAATAAATATCCGGAGATGCCGCGGGCGCGTGCAAGTGTTTCTGGGCTCAGAACGGACAACGGAAGGACGGGCTGACTCGGACGGATGCAAGTTTTGAAAACATGAAGATGCAATGCACATGATGACAAGGCATAGATGCAACACGCAAGCAGATGACATGGCAACGACGACGAATAACTGGCTGACACCTGGCGCATCGGTCTCGGGGTGTCACAACACTCCCCTACTAACAAGAGATCTCGACCCGAGATCTTAGGAACGAGACGGAAGGAAAAAAAAGGAAGAAGGTGGAACCAAAGAACGCAAGAGAGAAGATGAACAGAGTCCGAGAGCGTTCGAGTAGAAACGAGGAATGACGAGTATGACAAGATAAACTCTGAAACCACTCCGGTTAGAAGAAGATAGAAAAGGAACAAGACCGAAAGAATTTAGGCATCACTCCTGCTGAACATGGAAAGTATAGAACATGAACTTGATAGGATGGAACGATACATGACGAGATGAACAACACAACGCCTCCGGAAGAATTGAAATAATGGAATTAAAAGAACGGAGAAGAAGATGACAACTTTGAGCACGAGTGACATGAACGAGAATTTATAAGAGAAAGACTTGAACGGAGTTGTTGAGATGATCAACAACAAAAGAATAAGCTTGTTCTGGACATATGGAAACATCTCAAAACTTGAGGTGAATTATGCCGCAACCAAAATATTTAATAGATGAGATGAAGAACGAAATGCAAAACTCCACTACAAAAGAATACGGAGAATTATTTGCATCTCGAGACACAAAAGAATAATGCTAACACTTGATCCAAAAGAATTTGATGAACACTTGAAGAAGGATGTTAATCACGATGAACCACCATGAAGAACTCTGGTAACGAAAAGATGATGAAGGATGAGAAGAATAAGAATAAGGCCTTGCGATTGTTTAGATAGAGCTCCGACGAGATAGTCGAGAAAACTTGAACTCCGGAAAAGAAAAGATTAAAGCACTTGGAATTAGAATTTATTCATCATGAACAAATTCCGAAGGAAGGGATTAATCAACTTGATGAAAAGAATAAGAATTATATTATGCTTATCCTCCACCAATCAAATCGATGAGAAGCAATGGATTGTCATACCACTTATTCGCGATGAAAAGGATTAAAGAGAGGTATATCGCGAACTTGCGAAAATCTTCATGAAACACCGGTAGGATTGGAATAAAAAAATGGATTGATATGATAACACCGGAAAAGAACTCTTGAGAGAACCATCGTAAGATTTGAAGCCGAGTGTAGAAAAGGAACGAACCACCGGGAAGAATTAAAATCGAGTGATGAAAGAGAACAAGCCATTGAGAAGATTTGAAATCGAGTGAATACAAGAGAATGAATCGCTAGGAAAAATAAAGCACTTAGGGAATTTAGATACAAGAGAACGAAGAGATCGCGAACTGATTAAAGAATGCTTGAACGAAGCACCGGACGAATGTGAGACGAACGAAGAGGCATCAATGAAGAATATTTGGAGGACGAAGTTGAAAACTGAGAACGAAGAAATCTTCTGAGATGATGGCCTTCGGAGGAACAGAAAGAATATAATTCATGAAATACTCCGGATGAGTAAGGAAAAGAATTTATGAGAAAAGGGATAATTCGAGAGGATAGCATTAAGCTAGAAGCACGAATCTCCGAGAGAACGGACAAGATTCATAGGAAAAACGCTTCTTCGGTCTTCAAATGTTGAGAATGATGACGAGGAATACCACCAAAATTGTTCGGATACTCGAGAAGAATGAAAAAAAGAGGAGATGTTGAACCAAGTATGAAAAGAATTGAAAGCAATCTTGGAGCAGGCATATGACTGATGGAATCCATACTTATGTCACACTTTGAAAAGAATTTTGGAATACTACGGGAAATAACTAGAAGAGTCAGGTAAGATCATGGGAAAAGACCTGTGGGTTATGAGCCCACCAAAGAGAAAACACCATTGAAAAAGATCGAAAAGGAGATGATGCACCGGAACGATTAAAAGACTCAAAGGAGGTGACAACCTCGAATTAATTGGAACACAGACAAATCTCCCGAGATGTCTTCGGAACTCCGGAACAATTAAATGGCGAGAGGCAAATGGAACAAGGGAAAACACTTGAGCCGATGAAAGAATAAGAACAACACCAAGATATTGGAATTGAATCCACCGGAGAAGAAAAGAGAAGAGCGACCGACGAACTAGACGAGAATTCACCAGTTGAAACAATTGAGCAAAGAAAGCAAAGACTTCGCACCAGTAGGAAGGATACTCGATTAAGGACTCCGGCTCCGAGAAGAAAAGGGTGGGCGGGTGGGAAAAAGAAAGACAACTTCAGAAGAGGAAACAACATCGGTTGGAAAGAATCGAGGATTGAAGCAAAAGACGTGGAGGGTCAGATCGACTTGACGAGAGATGCACCAGATGAAAAGAGCACACATCACAACGAACGAAAACTAACCGCGTGATCCTAAAAAAAATTTGAAGGGGAAGAGGAGTAATTCAAAACACCTACGTCAAGATTCCTCACCAGAGCGACGAGGGGCTGAGGAGTAAAAATAATTCCTACTCTCCCATATAACTAGACTCCGAAAAAAAAATTGCTAGACTCAACAACGGCCAAACTACGATCAATCAAGGGGGCTCCTATGGTCGGTCGAGGCTCTAATACCAACTTGTCAGGCCCAGGATGGCAGGTTAGGGGGTTTAAATAGGCAGGGGTTAGGGTTTGAGGGGTTTTGGGGTGCTTCGAAGCCTTCCGATCGTCATCCGATGGATCCGATCACGAGGGGGGTTAGACAAGTTTGGTGGTCTGAATTAGTGGGCTGTGGAGAGGCCTCGGGCAGCGAGGAGAGAAGGGAAAAGAGGCCCGCGGGGTTTTCGGAGACCGAAAACGTCCGACGAATTAACCGGCGATACTCCCGCTATAGTTTAACTGTTGGGCTATCAAACGAGCTCCGAACGCGATGAAAATTGGCAGGCGGTCTGTCTACACTATAATAAGACCACACGCCAAGTTTCATCCCATTCTGAGAACAGTTTTTGGCCACTCATAAAATAAATATTCGGAGATGCTGCGGGAGCGTGCGAGTGTGTCTGGGCTCAGAACGGACAATGGAAGGACGAGCGGACTTGGACGGATGCAAGTTTTGAAAACATGAAGATGCAACGCACATGATGACAAGACAAAGATGCAACACGCAAGTAGATGACATGGCAACTGCGACAAATAACTGGCTGACACCTGGCGCATCGGTCTCGGGGTGTCAAAAACAGGGAAGTGCCATTGGACCAACGAGCACCTTGCAATACCCGTCAAGAAGCTTCAAAAGTATATCACCACAGCGCTGGAAGGGACGTTCATTCCCGACAGAGAGAAGGACGAGCTGACTGAGGCCCTCGGGAATCCTGAGCACCCTGGACGAACACGAGGCACGCCAGGCTCCGTTCCGTGGAGGGTTAGGTTTCCGACGCAGCCGGTTACAAAACCCGGGATAGGAAGAGGGAAGAGGAGCTGAGCGAAGTGCAGAAACTCAATGCAAGAGTACTAAGGCTAGAGAACGAAGTTGAGAGCCAGCGAGCTGCGGGCCAACCATCTCAGCGGCATGAAGCTACCCCAGAAGTTACCCCGCCATCTTAGCGGAGAAGCAGCGTGGCTTCCCCGGAGCTCGTTCGGCAGCCTGACTTCACGACTCCTAGCTACCCCATGGATACTATCATGGAGGCTCAACATTTCTAGCTAATGGTGAATTGGCAGTACCTGACTTTGAAGGCGGCCGTCGGCTCTGTTGTAGCTCCTCTAGCTAACAGAACTTTTTACAGCCATCTGATTCCACTTGGCTATGCTGTTGTGACGGTGAATGAAATAACGTAGGGATTTGAGGAGCTGGTGCTTGACCACCCTACATGTGAAGGGGAGAATTATCTGATTAATGCTTTGTATAGTACATGTCTACGGAAGAAGGAGCACATCAAGGTTCCAAATTGGACGCCTCCTCCTCCTCCTTCGTCGAGTCAGGGCACTCCGCCTCCTCCTCCTCCTCCTCCTCCGACGAGTGATCAGGGCACTCAGCCTCCTTCTCCGCCTGCTTCGACGCGTGAGGGAACTCCGCCACCTCCTTCGCCTCGTCTGGCGCGTCGGAGCACTCCGCCTCCTTATCCGCCTCGTCAGCAACAGCGGAAGACAAACGCCGCCGCTCCGGCTACTCTGGCGTGTCGGAGCACTCCACCTCCTCCGCCTCGTAAGCAATGACGGAAGGACGTCGCCGCCCTGACGGCTAGAAGTACGGCCAGAGGCGGGAGGCAATTCAGATACGGTCCATCTGTCAAGCCTCTGGAAAAGTTACCATATGAGAGGACCGAGAAGGAAAACGCAGAGATCTCTGCTGTCGAAGTGAGGGACCATTTTGCAAAGAAACCTCCACCTCCGAAGCAGACGATAGATCGGGTGAAAGCGAAGCGCACTATCGATGCCCTGAAGCGACCACCACCGCCTCTGCTAGACACCAACTATGAACGATGTATTAAAAAGACATATAAAGATGCGCAGCGGTCGGGAAGTAATTCAAGTGATGCAAAGTTCGCATAACGAAGAAGTGGGAAAAAAATTGCCCAGCTCGGCGAACAGGTGAACCAATCGTGCCCCCCGCTCAAGGTGTCTAGCGATATCGTAGCTAATCTGCCGGGGATGGTGGCCGGTACCAATCCTGGTGATTACTTGGGCGATGATGTAGAGTTTGAAACAATGGAGGTGGACGAATTCAGATTCCAATACGAAAAGCCTCTCGTCAAAGATTGAAGTCCTCCTCTAACAACGACGATGTGAAAATTGCATGAATGGTACATGCAAACCTGCAGTGAGTCTGGGAATGATACTTTGACGCTGAGAATTAAAGAGGAGCACGACCTCGTTGAATGGAGCAGTTGTCTGTTGAATTTGATGAGTTATTCCAGTTACATAATCAAAAGGCCCTCGACAAAACACTCGTGACTTGCTATTGTCTGTAAGGACAAGTCTCTATATATAGCTCAGCTCTTTCATTGCATGCGTATATATAATTATCCTCACTATATTATGCAGATTGAAGATCGTCGAATGCAGAAAAGCACAAATCTATGACATTGGATTCATCAACCTAAATATCATGCATGAATGGACAGTTCAAAAGAATGCCACGGAAACTGAGGACAACTTGCTACAATCGTTGCTCAAAAATCAATACAAAAATAAAATACTCTTTCCTTACAACTTCCTGTGAGTGTTACTGTCTTGTGCATATTCGATTTCTCTTACTCAAGGTTATAGTAATATAATTGATGAGTTATGCATGCGTGCGCATGTTCCACTTTATTCTGCTAGATGTTAAGCTTGAACAGGGAGTAGTAGCCGTCTCAGACTCAAGACGACAAGATCCCCAGGACTATGCGGACATGACTGCAATGCTCCATAAGTAAGTTCGATCGATCATTATCGCATCATATCGGCAACTTTATTCATTTCCTGATATCAAGTAATTATTTTCTTTGTCTGGCCTGGTTTGGAAAGAGTTCACCGCTATTATTCCGGGACTTCTGAAGGAGCTGCAATTTACACACCCGAGAGTAAGTACTACAACCTAGTTCCGCGCATCGCTCATTGATTCTACCTAGTTTCATCAAAACCATTTAGCATGCTTGCTTACTAGTTTGATTGACCTCTATTTCTCGTAAAGTGCTTGTGGCAGGAATCCGAGAATGATTTTTGTGGATACTATGTTTGTGTGTTCATGTATAACGCGACGACCTCTAAGCGGGGCTAGACTGAAAAACAATATGAAGTGCGTAAGCAAAAATATTCACAATTTTATTTTAATACCATCATTTGTGTTGAGTTTCATTCATATACATGTATTGACCCTCTTCTTCAAATTAGATCTGGCAGAAGCGGGATGAACTCCTACCAGATGATCGCATCCGAGCAATTCAAAAGGAATTGACGGGATTCTTTCTTGGCCACATCATAAATAAAGCCGAAGAATACCATGTGGAATTTGACATTACATGTTAGGATTTTAAGAGATCTTATATTGTATATATGTAGCTAGTAGCATCGGATAGATATACGAAAACTTGTTCGACCAATCTCTCGGAGAAAGAGAGGTCGATCACTTCTCTCTGTATATGTTCACGACGATCTTGTGTACTTAATGGTTATTCATTTGCTTACAAGCTAGCGTGTCGACTTCTCTCTATATATATAGTAGCTACCATCGACCAAGCAACACTTATCTCTATTAGCTAGCTAACACAATATGAAACCCCTAAATTAACCCTTCAAAACCCCCTGACCCCCCCCCCTTTCAAAAAAACCCAGCTCCTGCTGACGCGTGGATGCCTTTTGGTCCCGGTTGGTGTTACAAACTAGGATTGAAGGCCCTCCTGCCCGAGCTCCCCGCACTGGCCACATGGAGCACCTTCTGTCCCGGTTCGTAAGCGAACCGGGACTAAATATTTTGGGCTTTAGTCCCGACCCTTTTCTCCTGATTCCAGAACCGAGGCTAATGGGCCTCTGAAACAGGGACACATGGGCCTTTTTCTACTATTGTGTCCCTGCCTCCAGGCTATAGTCCTCGATTACCAGCCTACCAGGTATTGGTAATTAGTTTGCTTTTATATCATTAGATTAAATGAGGACAATCGCCTTAACCGTGCAAAAAAAGGATTAAATGAGGACAGCCAAACTGGCAAACTGTGCTAGGCTAGGAGGACGAATTTACGGTTGTACTACTTGACAACACATCTATACTATAGTATACATCAATTTTTGAGGCATGATTTTCCTTCGTGGGAAGCATTATAAAATCGTCTTGTATGTGTTTGCGGTGCTTTAGTTTAACCTAGGTGACAATAATTGATTTTTATTTTGTTCACACTAGTTAGTCCAATTCATGTTTGAACAATGAATCATTAAATTTCTTTCGTTTATAGAAGGAAGACATAACAATTTAGTAGATGATTTACATTAGCACTTCGGTTATTCGAATATCTGGGGACAATTTTGATATTCGCCCCGGGGCCCCGAATTTTTGGAGACGGGGTAAGACCACATCACATCATTGATCTTTTTTAGCATAAGAAGAATGCAAATGGTGCTGCCTAGTATATACTTTTCTTCCATGGCAATCAATGTTATAAGAGTTTAGATCAAGAGTTGGATGTTGTGATTGTGGAGAGGTGGACCGGGTAGTGCATGAGGCCTAAGAGCATCTCCAGCCGTTGGCCCCACACGACGCGTGAAAATCGTCCCCTGGGGGCGAGCCGGCGATACAATTGGCGCTGGGGGCGGTTTTGCGCCCAGTCGTCGCCCCCAGCTCGCCCCCAGGCGTCGAAATTGGCCCACTTTGTAGCCCCATTTCGATGAATAAAGGGCCCATATGGGCGAGAATAGGCCCATATTCGGCGTGGTTTCGTCGTGTCTCGGCGTTCAATTATCAACACTATTATTTATTATCACATATTTCATCACAGAAAAATCAAATACTTCAACAAAATAGTACAATAACAAATAGTACAATACAAATTATATAGTTCAACAAATAAAAATCGTATTTAATCACACGGCGTCCCCCTTGAGCCTCCATAGGTGCTCAATCAGATCTTTTTGCAGTTGATGATGCACCTGTGGGTCTCGGATCTCCTGACGCATACTGAGATAGGCAGTCCAAGTTGTCGATAGCTGGTGATCAACTTTGGCTAGAGGACCCTGCCTGTAGTATGGTTCAGTGTCAAACACTGGGTCTTCTTGCTCGCTCTCGATGATCATGTTGTGCAAGATGACATAGCAAGTCATAATCTCCCACATTTGATCTTTGGACCAGGTCTGAGCGGGGTACCGAACAATAGCAAATCGAGATTGGAGCACACCAAATGCCCGCTCGACATCCTTCCTGCAAGCCTCCTGAACTTTCGCAAACCAGGCGTTCTTGCCTCCTGCTGCAGGGTTTGAGATCGTCTTCACAAATGTCGACCATCTCGGATAGATGCCGTCAGCTAGATAGTACCCCTTGTTGTAATGCCGCCCATTGATCTCGAAGTTCACCGAAGAAGAATGACCTTCAACAAGCTTGGCAAAGACAGGAGAGCACTGCAGCATGTTGATGTCACTGTGAGTTCCTGGCATACCAAAGAAGGAGTGCCAAATCCAGAGGTCCTGTGTGGCTACCGCCTCAAGCACCACACTATAACCGCCTTTGGCGCCTTTGTACATCCCCTGCCAACCAAATGGGCAATTTTTCCATTTCCAATGCATGCAGTCGATGCTTCCAAGCATCCCAGGAAATCCTCTTGCTGCATTCTGGGCTAGGATCCGAGCAGTGTCTTCCGCATTGGGTGTTCTCAAGTATTGCGGCCCAAACACTGCCACCACTGCCTGACAGAACTTGTAGAAACACTCTATGCTGGTGGACTCGGCCATGCGCTCATAGTCGTTGAGTGAATCACCGGGAGCTCCATATGCAAGCATCCTCATCGCTGTCGTGCACTTTTGGATGGAGGTGAATCCAAGAGCGCCGGTGCAATCCATCTTGCACTTGAAGTAGTTGTCAAACTCCCGGATGGAATTCACAATCTTGAGGAAGAGCTTTTGGCTCATCCGATAACGGCGCTGAAATGTTTTCTCGCCGTGAAGTGGAGCATCGGCGAAGTAGTCGGAGTAGAGCATGCAGTAGCCTTCGAGACGATGCCGTTTCTTTGCTTTCAACCGCCCAGGCGACAAGCCACCTCGCCGTGGCTTTTCATGGCTCGACAGCAGCTGGGCGAGGGCGGCGAGCACCATGAGATGCTCTTCTTCCTGGACGTCGGCCGCGGCTTCCTCCTCCAGCAGCGCGGCGAGCTCTTCCTCATCATCTGAGTCTATCGCCGACACAGGAAAAACGCCGAACACCTTGCGCTCGGTGGGCGTGTACCCGTGGCTAAACCGCGAATCCGCGGCCGGAAACGGCGGCCGAAAACGCCCAGCTGCTGTTGGAGGGGCTGCTGCGGCGAAGCGCTGCTTTTTTCCGGCGGGGAATGGCTATCTAGCGGAGTAGGGCGGCGGCCGTCGCCGGGATATAGCTAGTGGTGGCCGAGGGCGCGGGGGGTGGGAGGCGAGTTGGGGATGAAAACCTTGACTTTTCCCCTGTCGTTGTTGGCCAGGCGCGCTTTTCCCTAGCGCCGGAGCGCACAACTGCTCCCCAGCCCACCGGGTTCGGCCTGTGACCGCCGGGCGGAAAAAATGTCCAAACTGGCGATTTTCGGCGTCCTGGGGGCGCGACTGGGCCGTTTTTTCGGCGTCGGCGCCGAAAAAATGGCCTGGGGGGCCTGTTGGGGGCGCTATTGGAGATGCTCTAAAGAGAGGCTGATTGTCAAGGACGATACGTAGACGATACCTGAGGTGGAGACGCTCGTCAAGTCACCGGCCGGCACCCATGAGAGTATCTCGAAAATCACGTCGTCGGCTAACGAACACGACAGCGTCGTCGCGTCAGCCATGCGATGTGATATACAAATATAAATACCTAAGTTCTCGTGTTCGTGACCTTTTTCTTAGATTGTTTGTGTGCTGTTCTGACTTCTGACTGCGTATTGTGGCATGAGTGCACCAATTAGGTCGAACCCCCCACCCGCGTCACTCTCCACGGAGGCGGCTCGGGTGACCTAACCCGCCTGCCACCGCCTCCCCCACCTCTTCCCTCCCCCCTCGCCGACGTCGGGCGTCTCCGCCGCGCAACGCCCGTGCGGTTGCCGGCGGCGGCGGGCCTCTCTCTCTGGTCACGCGCGGAGGCCGGCCCTGGCCGGCGAGGCGTGCGTCGTGGAGCTGCGCGCCGGCGCGGATCTGGCCCTCCGGCCTCTTCTGCGGCCCGGCGACGCTGGGTGCTGGGGCGGCGGCCCGGGGGGGTGGTGGCCCCCTCCTCTCTGTCATCCTCGTGGTGGAGGAGCGGCGGCTGGCCGTTTTGGCGGTGCCTCGGGCTTCCTTTACTCGGATCTGGTGGGCGCGCGACGTCATCGAGATGCGGTAGTGCTAGCCGTCCTGGGCCACGTGGGTGGCAGGGCGGCTGCGCGCGGTGGAGGCCCCAATGGCTCTGGTGGGCGGCGGGTCGGCGGCAAGGGCCTGCCGGCGGCACGCGGGGGCTGATGTGCTCGTCGTCGTCGGCATGGTGGCGGTGGTGGTGTTGTGTGCCGACCGGATTTCGCCTTTTTTCCGGCAGGCGGCCCGGGGTGGTGGCGGTCCCGGCTATGGGCGGCGGCGGCGAGGTGGCTTCGTCGTGCTGGCTCCATGGCAGATCGGCGGGTTGAGTGGGGCGGCTGCTGGCTTTCCGGCCTCGGTTTGTCTGTAGGCGGCCCGTTTCGACCTTCAGCCCTCTCCTCGGTGTCTGGTTGCTACCATCGTGGAAGGTTCGGCCCTGCCCGACTACGGTCCATCGCTTGTCTCGCGCTCGGCAGCAGGACCGAGCTCGTCTCGCGTCCGGCAGCAGGACTGACCTTGTCTGGCGCCCGACAGCAGGACCGACATCATCTCGTGCCCGGCAGCAGGATCATGCTCGTCTCACGCCCGGCAGCAGGACCGTGCTCATCTCGCGCCCGGCTGCAGGATGGGTCGATGGAGGCCTTTTTTGGCCGGCCTTTGGGTTTCGGCGTTGGGGGCAGCCCAGGGGCGCGAAAGGCGGTTCCTATCCGCTCGTATCTTTGGTTGGGGTAGCGATGGGTCTCGAGTGAGGTGGTGTCCAGGTCTTGGATGCCAGTGCGCCGGCCCTAGTGGTGGCTCCACGGTGCTCTTGGGCAGAGCCCGTGGTTAGGTGCTGCCCGGTGGCCATGGCCGTGTGGGCGGCGTGGTCAATGGGATGTGGCGTCCGGTGGTGGTGAGTGTTGGCCGGGGTGAAAACCTGATCTATCTTCGGACGGACTGGCGGCGGCGAAGCTTGCTCCTTCTTGAAGGCGTCGTCGCGGCTCTCATTGCTCGTCGTGTTGCTTCAGGGGAAATTCTGATCCTCGGGTCGGACAGTGACGGCGCTTTGGTGTCGTAACCTTCCAGAAGGCGCCGCCTTGGAGCATACGGTTCGTCATATGCGGCTTCTTCTCTTCGCGTTGGTGTGTCCGCGGTTGAGGCCTCCAGTTGCTCTTGTAGTACTAGGGGTAGTGTTGTTGCGCGCCTTGTATCCAGCCTTGGTTGCGTGCGTGCATTGTGGTGACGTGCGGTTGTATCTGAGCTGTGGTCAATCGTTGCTTTATATATAATGTTAGAGTTGTGTCGAATATTATTGTACAAGGTAGGTTACAATAGGACTTGGTTTTGGACTGTGTGTAGATAGGGTAGGAGTTGTGTCCTAATAGAACACTTGTATCCTAGGCCTCTCATATCTATCGGGGGTAGACACACGATGTAACCTATGCCAACATAATAGCACAGGCACGCGGGGGAGCCGGCGGCATGTGCCGGCGCCCGGGCGGCCAGGGTGCGGTATTATAGCGGTGTCATGGGAAGGAGCGCCCGTAGTCAGGCCCTGGGGATGTAGCCATATTGGTGAACCTCGTTAACAAATCTCGGTGTCGTGCTCGTGTGATTGCTTGGTCCTCGGTAGATCGACGGAGCGCCTCGGATTAATTCTAACAAGTGGTATCATGAGCAAGGTTCGAAGAGGTTGCGGAAGTTCATCTAGAGGTGATCGCGAGAATACGAGATCAGTTTGTTTCGTGCTACGTTCAATGGTTGTTTCGTGCTACGTTCAATGGTCGGAGGAGCAAAGCATCGAAGGCTAGGGAAGATCGAAGGACAGAAGCGATGAGAACAATGAGATCGGAACTATTCAACGTGATTGGAAGCTCTCGGAAAGTGGCACGCGGCAGCGTCAACGTGGAACTCGGCAATTCCGATCGGACTCGGAGGCTCGGGCGGTGTGTACGTGGGAGTTCTTCGTGACCGATGGATTGATCGTGGCGACGACGAGACGTGCAGCAGCCGAGTTCTCGGCGAGATCGAATCGAGCGAACAGCGGCGGCATACAGCGATGCAGTGCGAGGGCCATGTTCGGGGATGCGGCCCGTGCAACTGGGCAGGCTGCAAGGCGGTGAAGCGAACAGGCCAGCAGGCCGGTCCATGTGGTGTTATGCACGTGTGCACAAGGCCCAGACGAGCGACGCGTGCGGGGTGGTCAGGGTGCTGACGTGCACAATGCACCGTGGTACAACGATGTACGAGCTGGTGAGCTGCGAGCCGGACGTGACGTATAGAGATTTGTTCAAGATAAAAGGGCTACGTGGCGGATTGATGCTATCCATTAAGGAAAGAGATGAAAAGCTAATTGATTTAAGGCCTACAGGAGCACGAGGTGGAGTATTGGAGTCTTTTCATTGATCTTCACGGTTAAGTGCACACGGGAAGGCTTACGTGGTACAGTTTGGCTTTATTTTCTTTGTACATGACTGTGTGCGAGGATGGTAGCGTGAGGGTCCGTGGTGTGCGTAGCAAGATCGACGACGTGCGTATAAGGCTTGGAGGAGTTTGAAGCGCGCCGTGACAGGATATGCAAACACAGGGCGTCAAGCAATGCACATATGTGCGAGGCAGACACGACGCAGGGTGAAGCATGGTGCAGTCGGATAATTTCGGCTAGGTCGGACTGGACAGTCTGATGGATCGACGGGGATGTTGGTCAAAGCAGAAGACGGCGGTGATTTCAACGACGATGACATAGGAGCGTGATGCTGATGGTGGCCGATTTCTGGGGCATGGAAACACGTGGTGTAGGCCTAATGGCTTGTGCGGCTTCGACAGACTAAGGCGCGGGGTTGATTCAAGGCAGTGTACACATGAGAGCTTGAAGTTGACAGGGCGCGGGGTAGCAAGGCGCAGCTACATGGAGTCATGTTGAAGGTGGAGCTGGAGTCCGATGGACGACTTCACTCTGTGCTGATGGAGGGGCTACGGCGTAAATGCATGGAGAGTCGAAGCCTATTTCAACGGGATAACGAGAGACACGCGGATCGGACTGGGGCCCAATGGTCTGATGGAGGCGTGATACTCGGCATCGGTCGGTGATGATCGGTGGTTCTCTGCAGTAGGGGTTTGAGTGGTGAGGGTTCGCGACCCAGGAGACTCGACCGGAACAGCAGAGGCTCGACGCGGTGATAGCGGCGAGGCGTGCGGTAAGCATGGGACACAACGACAGACCAGGGCACTGGTGGTCAGACATGTGGTAAGACAAAGTGTGCAGGGGTGCTGAAGCATTGTTGACGAGTACCAGATTCAAGTTGGTGACTGGGTCAATCGGTGCTAGTTGATGGACAGGAGTTGACCATGCAGAATCTGAGAAAGTGACGGAGAGTCTGAAATTGTCAAAAGCTGAGAGAGTACATGGCCGTATATTATGTGGTGTTTAGTGCACATGGTAAAGTGCGGATGGAAAATACAGAAGGAGGCGGAGTGCTATAGCGGTGGGACATGTCAGAGACAATCCAGGAAGAAGGGTGAGACAACTGCGAATTTGACTCAGGGTGACACGGGACGAAAGTGAAATTCCTTCAAATTTCAGACAGACGGTCAAGAATGAGCGGTGATGTTAAGTTCAGGTAACTCTTATATGTGGCGTTCAATATGTGAGTTGTTCACTTCACGCAGGTCAATAATCGGTGTGTGAAGCCATGCATTGAGCGGATACTTCGGAAGTTGGGAGCACAAGGTAGAGTAATTAGGAACTTAATTTTGCTCGAGTGTTGACTGTGAAGGAGACGAGAAGGGACTACAGTTGCAGGTGGAGTCACATGAAGTCTGGGAGTAGCAGCGATGCTCATGGTGTATCTCAAGTCCGATGTACATGGAGGTTCGACGCATGAATGAATCCAAATGGTGGAGAATATTCGCCAAGGTGAAGTTTGTTAGAGTTGTGTCGAATATTATTGTACAAGGTAGGTTACAATTGGACTTGGTTTTGGACTGTGTGTAGATAGGGTAGGAGTTGTGTCCTAATAGAACACTTGTATCCTAGGCCTCTCATATATATCGAGGGTAGACACACGATGTAACCTATGCCAACATAATAGCACAGGCACGCGGGGGAGCCGGCGGCGTGTGCCGGCGCCCGGGCGGCCAGGGTGCGGTATTATAGCGGTGTCATAGGGAGAAGCGCCCGTAGTCAGGTCCCGGGGATGTAGCCATATTGGTGAACCTCGTTAACAAATCTCGGTGTCGTGCTCGTGTGATTGCTTGGTCCTCGGTAGATCGACGGAGCGCCTCGGATTAATTCTAACATATAAAACGGGGCGAAAGCTTTTTTGGGTATAGAGTTAGACCGCAAAAAGGAATCGCATAGATTTTGAACTCGAAAAGGAGTCGGACGGAGACCGACGAGCCTGTACTGCAGATCGATGATCTCACGTCCGGACTGTTGGAGACCGTATACGTTCGCTGTCCAAGTTGCAGACGTTCTAGTATGTACTGTAGAAGTCATCAAATCTCCAGAATACATATGAAGAGGCATATGACCTGAAATATTGACTACCGGAAAGCAACCCTTTTCTCGATCCCTCCTCAACAACTCACGGGCGTTTTTACCATCGCGCACCTCGCCGACGATGCTGCCGCCGTTACCAGAAGATGTGGTCTTCGAGATACTCTCACGGGTGCCGCTGAAGTCCGCCTGCAGATTCCGGTCCGTGTCCAGCGGGTGGGACGCCCTCATCACCGGCCCGGCGTTCATGGCTGCGCACCGAGCCCGCACCGAGCCGCTGCTCCTCTTCCTCGCTGCCGAGTCCTCCGACGAAAACACCAGGGACCTGCGGCTGATGGACACGGACGGCAACGTCGTGAGCGTTATCAACAGGCCTGGTGTCTGCACTTACGGCTACCGCCTCGACGGCACGGTATGCATTGCCAACGATTATCTTGACGTCAAGTCAGTCATCAACGTCGTCGATCTTCCCACCGGGGCTGTGACGAGGATCTCCACGTGGTGGAGCAGGCAATCGTTCTGGGATCTCAACGTCGGCTGCGCCGCCCCGTCGAACACGTACAAGGTGGTCTGGCTCACCAGCAAAGATTGCAAGGTTCTCACGTTACAAGATGGCCAGGCCAAGTGGAGGCCCGGGCAGTCCCCTCCAGAACCACTCACCGCCAACAGCCCTAACAGCGGCTCTGCGATCACGGTCGAAGGTGTCATGCACTTCCTTTCCGGATCCATGTCACCGCAGGTGGAAGATGTCTCTGTGCTCCGCTTTGATCTCGAAAGTGAGGAGTGGAGGGCGTCGATCAAGGGCCCAACAAAATGTGACGACAAGCTACATAGGAAGACAAGGACAAGCTGTATGGTCAAGCTCAATAACGCCCTATGCATGGTTCAACGGACCTCAGCCAACTTATGGCTCATATGGCTTCTGAATGATCCCACCAAAGGCACCTGGGTTAGGGAGTACACAATAGCACTGGATTCACCGGCTGACCGGGTGATGCCTTTGACGGTGATGCATGATGATGGTGAAAAGTTGCTCTTCTATGCCCATTATAGGTTCTCGGCAACTTCGACGCTGCAAGTCTACGAACCACTCATACAGAAGTGCACACAACGCCTGGAATTTGCGAGCAACCTTTTGGGTGCTGGCCTTTGTGGCTTGCACTTGGAAAATTTTGTCTCAACTAAGATCTTGCCGGTGGTTGCTCCGAGTGTTTCGTCTCACCAAAGATTTCACCAGTGGCTTCGCGGACTGATACTACCTTTTTCTCTATTTTATAAGTGGATTTTTGGTGGACCGAATAACAATCTTTGATGTATTGTTGAACAGAAGCTTGAGTGACCTTGTGTTTGACACCTGCTTCTTCAGAGGTTGGTAAGGAAAGAATGTGAAGATGCAAAGAGTGGAGACGGTGACCTCAAAGACATGATGTAACCTTTTGTCTCTATAGATATTGAGCTCGAGTCGACCTTTATTTTTGAAATAAACTTTAGAGAAGTTGACGTACCTCTATTTTTCTCAGCTACAGCTCAAGTATTTCAGTTTGTTCCATCCATTGTACTGCCTTGTATGAACATAAAGTCAATTTGTTTCACGTGAAAAACGACTACTTATCGGACTACACAGTGCCATACGCTAGGAAATGTCAACAATTTTTTTATCACGTGTAAATTTAAAACCAATTTGTTTCTTTAAAGAGCACGCAACCCATTGAGAGCATCAATATTAAAGAGAGAGAGATCAGTTTCTTGGATTATAGTAATGATATTACGATGATGAATATAATAGAAAAATGTACTAGCTTGCAGTAATATAGCGCATTTCAAGACAAATTTGTTTTTTGATATGTACTTAAGGAGAAAAGAGGTGTTTGATGTAACATAACACAAGCCAATGCAAAATGAGTCCGCAATATAATAAATGCAATCATCTACTCGCTCTATTCTAAATGTAAATCTTCTTAGAGATTTCAATAAGGACTACATACGGATGTATGTAGACATATTTTAAAGTGTAGTTCACTTATTTTGCTCCCTATGCATGTAGTTCACATTGAAATCTCTAAAAAGACTTAAATTTAGGAACGGAGGGAGTATGATACTATGTATACTAGATGAACGCCCGTGCAGTGCAACGGGGCCACACATTAACTTTAAGAGTTCAATATTAATATTCTCATACATATCAAGTGACATTGGCGACCTTTTTTACCATCAAATCCTCACACACACTCTCTCTCCCTCCCTCTTCCTCACTCTCTCACTCTCTCTCTCTCTCTCTCTCTCTCTCTCTCTTTAACACACACACATATCCATCTTATTGGGTACCAGACCATAATCCATCTATTTCACACACACACACACACACACACACACACACACTAGTGCATAACAATATGACTTATGTGTATTATATTTGCCACCACAACTGAGGGAACTAATTTCATGTAAATCGGCCAACCACAGCTCCAAGTGCGTCAGCGCCGTCCGGCGCGGGCCACGGGCACGCTTCCAAGTGCGTCTGCGTGCCGGCCACCCACGCCGGGTCCTTCAAATGCCGCTTACACCGCACCAACTCCCAGGGCCACGGCCACGGCCAGGGCCAAGGAAGCTGCCCTTCTTCGCCCCCTTCACGCCGCGGCACCAGGCCTCGCCGTCCTCGTCCTCCAGCACCGTCGCGACCCACTGACGCAGCCCAAGCATCGGCCTCGAGAATCAAGAACGCTCGACAACGGAGAGGGAAGGGAAGATCATATACATGTCATAAGAAAGGGAGTTTATTTACTGCTCCCTCGATGTATTGTTTTCTTTGTTTGGAGATTGATTACCATCCGTGAGTTAAGGTAAGGTTAATGTGATTGAGCGATTTTTCTGAAAATCAATTATTTGTTTTCTAATTAATGTGCTTGAGTGATTTAAGGTAAGGCTAATTAATTTAGATTTGATCTTTAGAGATTGTTCGTGATTAATTCTACATTACTAAATAACTTGCGCCAGTATGATGAGTTCTGATCTGTTTAGATTTCTTTTGTTGTGTGAAAGGGTGACGCGAAAATAAACCGATGAAGTGAGGGAGGGGACGAAAAAAATCTACGAAAAAAACCAGCAAAGGTGGGAGGAGGTACCAAAAAGAACTTTGGGAGGTGGGACGAAAAAAAATCTGGAAGCGAGACTACCAACTGCTCCATTAAGAGTAGAGATATTACTTTGCACTAAGAAGACCTCTAGAAAGGCGAAGAAGTTAACTGTGAGGACGACCATTACAGAGTTGGATCTGGGCCCAGGGCTAGTCTTGACTTTTCAAAGGCCTGGGGCGAACTTAAAATTAGGCCCACCGATGAGTAAAATCAATTATATATAATATATATATTGATATAATGCACAAAGTTTCTTTTAGATTGAAAAGTTATAGGAAATTTCAATACCAAATAACGTGTCATAATACACCATGGACAAACATGAATGCACATGCTCGCCAAAAAATTTGGCGGACCAAAAATTTCACCAGCGGCTACTCGCTTTTATATGTAACCTTTGGCGAAACAAATGACAATGCTTGATATACTGTTGAACAGAAGCTTGAGTGACATTGTCCTTAACGCTGTCTTCATCAGAGGTTGGTAAGGAAAGAATACGAAGATGGAAAGAGCGGAGCTAGATACGACGACTTAAAAGACATGCCGTAACCTTTTGTATAGAAATAGATGATGAGCCCATGGCGACCTTTATTTTCGAAATAAACTATAGAGAACTTGAAATACCTCTATTTTTATTACCTCTATAGTTCAATTATTTTAGTTTCTTCCGTCCGATGTACTCCCTTCGTAAACTAATATAAAAGTATTTAGATCACTACAACACTCTTATATTAGTTTACAGAAGGAGTATCACTTTGTTTAATCATGAAGTCAATTTGTTTCACGTGAAAAACGACTACTGGTTGGACTACATAGTGCCATACGCTAGGAAAATATCAACATTTGTTATCAAGTGTAAATTTGAAGCCAATTCGTTCCATTAAAGACCGCACGACGGCATCCATCCATATTCAAGAGAGAGATCAACTTTTCATAACTAAAAGAATTAGAGTAATGATATTGTGATGATGAATATATAATATCAATCAAAATAACCAATGTACGTACTGCCTCGTGCTTAATTAGTTCTTGAGCTGTCCACGTAGACCTAGTAGTGTAACTCCTTGGGTCGGGATGACTCCATGGCGTCCGCCTAGTCCATTTGAGTTTTTTTTTTTTTTTGAAAAGGAGGCTCATCTCCGGCCTCTGCATCAATCGATGCATGCGGCATTAGTGAGTCTTAAGGTCCACGGAAGCTCAAAATCTGAGCATGAAACAAAACAAAAATGAAGAAAAAAACGCCGCATCCGGCGATAAAGTGCCACATCCGGTAATATAAAATAGACTACGATGCCTACACATCTAGC
>LR738710.1:2797401-2810936 GCA_902687465.1 Secale cereale | reverse complement strand
GCGGTAAGCATGGGACACAACGACAGACCAGGGCACTGGTGGTCAGACATGTGGTAAGACAAAGTGTGCAGGGGTGCTGAAGCATTGTTGACGAGTACCAGATTCAAGTTGGTGACTGGGTCAATCGGTGCTAGTTGATGGACAGGAGTTGACCATGCAGAATCTGAGAAAGTGACGGAGAGTCTGAAATTGTCAAAAGCTGAGAGAGTACATGGCCGTATATTATGTGGTGTTTAGTGCACATGGTAAAGTGCGGATGGAAAATACAGAAGGAGGCGGAGTGCTATAGCGGTGGGACATGTCAGAGACAATCCAGGAAGAAGGGTGAGACAACTGCGAATTTGACTCAGGGTGACACGGGACGAAAGTGAAATTCCTTCAAATTTCAGACAGACGGTCAAGAATGAGCGGTGATGTTAAGTTCAGGTAACTCTTATATGTGGCGTTCAATATGTGAGTTGTTCACTTCACGCAGGTCAATAATCGGTGTGTGAAGCCATGCATTGAGCGGATACTTCGGAAGTTGGGAGCACAAGGTAGAGTAATTAGGAACTTAATTTTGCTCGAGTGTTGACTGTGAAGGAGACGAGAAGGGACTACAGTTGCAGGTGGAGTCACATGAAGTCTGGGAGTAGCAGCGATGCTCATGGTGTATCTCAAGTCCGATGTACATGGAGGTTCGACGCATGAATGAATCCAAATGGTGGAGAATATTCGCCAAGGTGAAGTTTGTTAGAGTTGTGTCGAATATTATTGTACAAGGTAGGTTACAATTGGACTTGGTTTTGGACTGTGTGTAGATAGGGTAGGAGTTGTGTCCTAATAGAACACTTGTATCCTAGGCCTCTCATATATATCGAGGGTAGACACACGATGTAACCTATGCCAACATAATAGCACAGGCACGCGGGGGAGCCGGCGGCGTGTGCCGGCGCCCGGGCGGCCAGGGTGCGGTATTATAGCGGTGTCATAGGGAGAAGCGCCCGTAGTCAGGTCCCGGGGATGTAGCCATATTGGTGAACCTCGTTAACAAATCTCGGTGTCGTGCTCGTGTGATTGCTTGGTCCTCGGTAGATCGACGGAGCGCCTCGGATTAATTCTAACATATAAAACGGGGCGAAAGCTTTTTTGGGTATAGAGTTAGACCGCAAAAAGGAATCGCATAGATTTTGAACTCGAAAAGGAGTCGGACGGAGACCGACGAGCCTGTACTGCAGATCGATGATCTCACGTCCGGACTGTTGGAGACCGTATACGTTCGCTGTCCAAGTTGCAGACGTTCTAGTATGTACTGTAGAAGTCATCAAATCTCCAGAATACATATGAAGAGGCATATGACCTGAAATATTGACTACCGGAAAGCAACCCTTTTCTCGATCCCTCCTCAACAACTCACGGGCGTTTTTACCATCGCGCACCTCGCCGACGATGCTGCCGCCGTTACCAGAAGATGTGGTCTTCGAGATACTCTCACGGGTGCCGCTGAAGTCCGCCTGCAGATTCCGGTCCGTGTCCAGCGGGTGGGACGCCCTCATCACCGGCCCGGCGTTCATGGCTGCGCACCGAGCCCGCACCGAGCCGCTGCTCCTCTTCCTCGCTGCCGAGTCCTCCGACGAAAACACCAGGGACCTGCGGCTGATGGACACGGACGGCAACGTCGTGAGCGTTATCAACAGGCCTGGTGTCTGCACTTACGGCTACCGCCTCGACGGCACGGTATGCATTGCCAACGATTATCTTGACGTCAAGTCAGTCATCAACGTCGTCGATCTTCCCACCGGGGCTGTGACGAGGATCTCCACGTGGTGGAGCAGGCAATCGTTCTGGGATCTCAACGTCGGCTGCGCCGCCCCGTCGAACACGTACAAGGTGGTCTGGCTCACCAGCAAAGATTGCAAGGTTCTCACGTTACAAGATGGCCAGGCCAAGTGGAGGCCCGGGCAGTCCCCTCCAGAACCACTCACCGCCAACAGCCCTAACAGCGGCTCTGCGATCACGGTCGAAGGTGTCATGCACTTCCTTTCCGGATCCATGTCACCGCAGGTGGAAGATGTCTCTGTGCTCCGCTTTGATCTCGAAAGTGAGGAGTGGAGGGCGTCGATCAAGGGCCCAACAAAATGTGACGACAAGCTACATAGGAAGACAAGGACAAGCTGTATGGTCAAGCTCAATAACGCCCTATGCATGGTTCAACGGACCTCAGCCAACTTATGGCTCATATGGCTTCTGAATGATCCCACCAAAGGCACCTGGGTTAGGGAGTACACAATAGCACTGGATTCACCGGCTGACCGGGTGATGCCTTTGACGGTGATGCATGATGATGGTGAAAAGTTGCTCTTCTATGCCCATTATAGGTTCTCGGCAACTTCGACGCTGCAAGTCTACGAACCACTCATACAGAAGTGCACACAACGCCTGGAATTTGCGAGCAACCTTTTGGGTGCTGGCCTTTGTGGCTTGCACTTGGAAAATTTTGTCTCAACTAAGATCTTGCCGGTGGTTGCTCCGAGTGTTTCGTCTCACCAAAGATTTCACCAGTGGCTTCGCGGACTGATACTACCTTTTTCTCTATTTTATAAGTGGATTTTTGGTGGACCGAATAACAATCTTTGATGTATTGTTGAACAGAAGCTTGAGTGACCTTGTGTTTGACACCTGCTTCTTCAGAGGTTGGTAAGGAAAGAATGTGAAGATGCAAAGAGTGGAGACGGTGACCTCAAAGACATGATGTAACCTTTTGTCTCTATAGATATTGAGCTCGAGTCGACCTTTATTTTTGAAATAAACTTTAGAGAAGTTGACGTACCTCTATTTTTCTCAGCTACAGCTCAAGTATTTCAGTTTGTTCCATCCATTGTACTGCCTTGTATGAACATAAAGTCAATTTGTTTCACGTGAAAAACGACTACTTATCGGACTACACAGTGCCATACGCTAGGAAATGTCAACAATTTTTTTATCACGTGTAAATTTAAAACCAATTTGTTTCTTTAAAGAGCACGCAACCCATTGAGAGCATCAATATTAAAGAGAGAGAGATCAGTTTCTTGGATTATAGTAATGATATTACGATGATGAATATAATAGAAAAATGTACTAGCTTGCAGTAATATAGCGCATTTCAAGACAAATTTGTTTTTTGATATGTACTTAAGGAGAAAAGAGGTGTTTGATGTAACATAACACAAGCCAATGCAAAATGAGTCCGCAATATAATAAATGCAATCATCTACTCGCTCTATTCTAAATGTAAATCTTCTTAGAGATTTCAATAAGGACTACATACGGATGTATGTAGACATATTTTAAAGTGTAGTTCACTTATTTTGCTCCCTATGCATGTAGTTCACATTGAAATCTCTAAAAAGACTTAAATTTAGGAACGGAGGGAGTATGATACTATGTATACTAGATGAACGCCCGTGCAGTGCAACGGGGCCACACATTAACTTTAAGAGTTCAATATTAATATTCTCATACATATCAAGTGACATTGGCGACCTTTTTTACCATCAAATCCTCACACACACTCTCTCTCCCTCCCTCTTCCTCACTCTCTCACTCTCTCTCTCTCTCTCTCTCTCTCTCTCTTTAACACACACACATATCCATCTTATTGGGTACCAGACCATAATCCATCTATTTCACACACACACACACACACACACACACACACTAGTGCATAACAATATGACTTATGTGTATTATATTTGCCACCACAACTGAGGGAACTAATTTCATGTAAATCGGCCAACCACAGCTCCAAGTGCGTCAGCGCCGTCCGGCGCGGGCCACGGGCACGCTTCCAAGTGCGTCTGCGTGCCGGCCACCCACGCCGGGTCCTTCAAATGCCGCTTACACCGCACCAACTCCCAGGGCCACGGCCACGGCCAGGGCCAAGGAAGCTGCCCTTCTTCGCCCCCTTCACGCCGCGGCACCAGGCCTCGCCGTCCTCGTCCTCCAGCACCGTCGCGACCCACTGACGCAGCCCAAGCATCGGCCTCGAGAATCAAGAACGCTCGACAACGGAGAGGGAAGGGAAGATCATATACATGTCATAAGAAAGGGAGTTTATTTACTGCTCCCTCGATGTATTGTTTTCTTTGTTTGGAGATTGATTACCATCCGTGAGTTAAGGTAAGGTTAATGTGATTGAGCGATTTTTCTGAAAATCAATTATTTGTTTTCTAATTAATGTGCTTGAGTGATTTAAGGTAAGGCTAATTAATTTAGATTTGATCTTTAGAGATTGTTCGTGATTAATTCTACATTACTAAATAACTTGCGCCAGTATGATGAGTTCTGATCTGTTTAGATTTCTTTTGTTGTGTGAAAGGGTGACGCGAAAATAAACCGATGAAGTGAGGGAGGGGACGAAAAAAATCTACGAAAAAAACCAGCAAAGGTGGGAGGAGGTACCAAAAAGAACTTTGGGAGGTGGGACGAAAAAAAATCTGGAAGCGAGACTACCAACTGCTCCATTAAGAGTAGAGATATTACTTTGCACTAAGAAGACCTCTAGAAAGGCGAAGAAGTTAACTGTGAGGACGACCATTACAGAGTTGGATCTGGGCCCAGGGCTAGTCTTGACTTTTCAAAGGCCTGGGGCGAACTTAAAATTAGGCCCACCGATGAGTAAAATCAATTATATATAATATATATATTGATATAATGCACAAAGTTTCTTTTAGATTGAAAAGTTATAGGAAATTTCAATACCAAATAACGTGTCATAATACACCATGGACAAACATGAATGCACATGCTCGCCAAAAAATTTGGCGGACCAAAAATTTCACCAGCGGCTACTCGCTTTTATATGTAACCTTTGGCGAAACAAATGACAATGCTTGATATACTGTTGAACAGAAGCTTGAGTGACATTGTCCTTAACGCTGTCTTCATCAGAGGTTGGTAAGGAAAGAATACGAAGATGGAAAGAGCGGAGCTAGATACGACGACTTAAAAGACATGCCGTAACCTTTTGTATAGAAATAGATGATGAGCCCATGGCGACCTTTATTTTCGAAATAAACTATAGAGAACTTGAAATACCTCTATTTTTATTACCTCTATAGTTCAATTATTTTAGTTTCTTCCGTCCGATGTACTCCCTTCGTAAACTAATATAAAAGTATTTAGATCACTACAACACTCTTATATTAGTTTACAGAAGGAGTATCACTTTGTTTAATCATGAAGTCAATTTGTTTCACGTGAAAAACGACTACTGGTTGGACTACATAGTGCCATACGCTAGGAAAATATCAACATTTGTTATCAAGTGTAAATTTGAAGCCAATTCGTTCCATTAAAGACCGCACGACGGCATCCATCCATATTCAAGAGAGAGATCAACTTTTCATAACTAAAAGAATTAGAGTAATGATATTGTGATGATGAATATATAATATCAATCAAAATAACCAATGTACGTACTGCCTCGTGCTTAATTAGTTCTTGAGCTGTCCACGTAGACCTAGTAGTGTAACTCCTTGGGTCGGGATGACTCCATGGCGTCCGCCTAGTCCATTTGAGTTTTTTTTTTTTTTTGAAAAGGAGGCTCATCTCCGGCCTCTGCATCAATCGATGCATGCGGCATTAGTGAGTCTTAAGGTCCACGGAAGCTCAAAATCTGAGCATGAAACAAAACAAAAATGAAGAAAAAAACGCCGCATCCGGCGATAAAGTGCCACATCCGGTAATATAAAATAGACTACGATGCCTACACATCTAGCCTATTATTAACTTGCCATCCAAATCGGCTGAAGATAGCCCGTGCAACCGTCTCCCATCGGCTGCACCCAATAACCATAGGATCCCTGAAGTCCGCATTAGTGAGTAACGACCACATACGGATCCAGGCTGTAGCTCTGTAGATAACCTGCAAAAAATTTGTGAATTTTGTCCCATTAAAAATCATATCATTTCGAGTGTTCCATATAGCCCATAATAAAGCACATATCCCAATCCGGATTTTATTAGCTGTGTGAATGTTCACTCCATTAAGCCACGTCCCAAATAACATGCTTATATTCATTGGAGGATTAACGTTAAAAGCTATATGAATTGATCGCCATAACAATTTTGCAAGTGGACATTCGAGGAAGAGGTGTTCGATTGTCTCGTTTTGATCACAAAAACAACATCTAGGGTGTCCTATCCAATTCCTTTTGAACAAATTATCTTTGGTCAAGATGACTCCTTTATGGACAAACCACATAAAGATCTTGATGCCTAATGGAACTTTAATCTTCCATATGTGCAAAGACCTCGACAATGGCCCAGAATTAATTAAATCCAAATACATGGATTTGACCGAGAAAATTCCATTCGCGGTCAACTTCCAACTAATAGTATCTGCCTGGTCTGAAAGTTGAACATCCATCAGCCTACGTACCAGGTGCAACCAAGCATTCCAACGTGCCCCTATAAGAGATCTCCTGAATTGGATATTGAGTGGTACATCACTTAATACTGTGGCAACGTAATCTTCCTTACGTTGCACAATATTATAGAGAGATGGGTATTGTAAGGCCAGGGGCATCTCCCCTAACCAAGTGTCTTCCCAGAATCTTATAGATGTACCATTACCAACTAGGAACTTCGCCCGTTGGAAAAAAAGTTAACTTAACCTTCATTAACCCTTTCCAAAAGGGTGAGTCTGAAGGTCTAGCATTTACCTGAGCCAAAGTCTTAGCATGCATGTATTTATTCCGCAAAATTTGTACCCACATGCCTTCCGTCTCTGTCGATAATCTGTATAACCATTTACTAATAGTCCATTTGAGTTGATCCGACCAGAAACATGCGTGCGAACCAACATGTGGTTGGATGGTTAGGTGGAAAGTGATATCCTCAGCCCACGAGAGTTCAAGTCATGGTGTTCATATTTATCCTGGATTTAGTAATCCAGCCTTGGAGATCGTAGCGAATAATGGTAAGGTGCTCCTGACCTGCCCAAACAACGGGCGGGAGAAAGAAGCTCTATACCGTCGGCCTTGGCCGCTTCGTTGTGTCCAAATCGAGCAAAGTCGTCCGCGTCACTGAAACATTATGGTACAATTGTCAATATGTTGAGCAATCCTATCAGGCATGCGAGGTTCTCACGTTAGGGTGTGACGATAGTGAGTGGAGGAAGGCACCCTCAACTTTTGTCTGCATGTCCAATCACATAAGCTCCACTTTGCTGTCAATGGTGTCGTGCACTTTCTCTCCTAAGTGTTTGAAGGGATAAAGAGGGATTGATGGAATCGATGGATGCATTACTCGAGCCTCATGGGCATATATATAGCGGTACATAATCTTTTTTTTGTGAAATGAAGTACATAATCCTCTCCTCCGTCCCCTTCGCCCGCCGGCACCGTCATGGATCTCTCTCTCTCTCTCTCTCTCTCTCTCTCTCTCTCTCTAGTCACCGACGCGGGAGCAAAGGTGGCCAGATGTGGACGAGAAGTGGATGAGGTTGGCCCCGCCGCAAGCTTCCATTAAAAAGGATGGGTACGCCACCCTTCCACACACTGTCAGCCAGGCCAAGTGGAGGCTCGTGCAGTCCCTTCCAGAACCAGTCACCGCCAACAGCCCTAACAGCGGCTCTGCGATCACAGTCGACGGTGTCATGCACTTCCCTTCCGGGTCCATGTCGTCGCAGGTTGAAGATGTCTTTGTGCTTCACTTTAATCTCGAGAGTGAGGAGTGGAGGGCGTCGATCAAGGGCCCAACAAAACTTGATGAGAAGCTACAAAGGAAGACAAGGCCAAGCTGTATGGTCAAGCTCGATAACACCCTATGCATGGTTCAAGGGACCTCAACCAAGTTATGGCTCATATGGCTTCTGAATGATCCCACCAAAGGCACCTGGGTCAGGACATACACAATGAAACTGGATTCACCGGCTGACCGGGTGATGCCTTTGACGGTGATGCATGATGATGGTGAAAAGTTGCTCTTCTATGTGCATTATAGGTTCTCGGCAACTTCATCATTGCACTTCTATGACCCGCTCACACAGAACTGGACACAGCTTCTAGAATTTGCGAGCAACCTTTTGGGTACTTGCCTTTGTGACTTGCACATGGAAAATTTTGTCTCAACTAAGATCCTGCAGGTGGCTGCTCCGAGTGTTCTGTCTCACCAAAAATTTCACCAGTGGCTTCTCTCTTTTATAAGTGACATCTGGCGGACCAAATAACAACATTTGATATACTGTTGAAGAGAAGATGGAGTAACCTTGTCTGTTACGCGTGCTTCATTAGAGTTGGTAAGGAAGGAATGTGAAGATGCAAAGAGCGGAGCTAGAGACGATGACTTCAAAGATGCGATGTAACCTTTTTGTATCCATTGATGATGAGCCCGAGGCCACCTATATTTTCGAAATAAACTTCAGAGGAGTTGACATGACTATTTTTATCAACTATATGGGTCAAGTATTTCAGTTTGTTCCGTCCGTGACGCGTGCTTCATTAGAGTTGGTAAGGAAGGATTGTTGGCACTTGTCGTGGAGAGCTCCTATACGGCGTTTAAAGCGCCGGTTTAGCGTCGTGGAGAGCTCCTATACGAAGTTCACAAATTTTAAAAAATGATGAATTACAAAAATTTCATTGATTTTAAAAAAAGGTCCATTGATGATGAGAAAAAGTTCATCGATTTTCAAAAAAGTTCACACATTTTGAAAATTTCATCGATTTAGAAAAAAGGTTCAAAGATTTTAAAAAATGTTCAGAAATTCGCAAAAATATTCATTGTTTTAAAAAAACTCATTGATTTCCGAATAAAGTTCACCAATTCAGACAAAAGATTGTCAATTTGGAAAAAAGTTCATCAATTTTAAAAATAGTTCATTGATTTTTTTTTAAATGTTAAGGAGTCGAGGGCGTCGATCAAGGGCCCAACGAAATCTGATGACAAACTATAGAGGAAGACAAGGACAAGCTGTATGGTCAAGCTCAATAACACCCTACGCATGGTTCAATGGAGCTCAACCTACTTATGGCTCATATTGCTTTTGAATGATCCCTGCAAAGGCACCTGGGTCAGGGCGTACACAATAGAAACAGATTCACCAGTTGACCGGGTGCTGCCTTTGACGGTGATGCATGATGGTGAAAAGTTGCTCTTCTATGTGCATTATAGGTTCTCGGCAACTTCAACATTGCAAGTCTACGACCCACTCACACAGAACTGCACACAAACCCTAGAACTTGCGAGCAAACTTTTGGGTGCTGGCCTTTGTGACTTGCACCTGGAATTTTTTGCCTCAACTAAGATCTTGCCGGTGATTGCTCCGAGTGTTTTGTCTCACCAAAAATATCACCAGTGGCATCTCTCTTTTATAAGTCACTTTCGGCGGACCAAATAACAAGGTTTGATATACTGTTGAACAGAAGATTGAGTGACCTTGTCCTCGGCGCCTGCTTCATCACAGGTTGGTAAGGAAAGAATGTGAAGATGCAAAGAGCTGAGCTAGAAACGATGATTTCAATGACATGATGTAATCTTTTGTATCCATAGATAGTGAGCCCTGAGGCCACATTTATTTTTGAAATAACCTTTAGAGAATTTGACGTACCTCTTTTTTTCACAGGTATAGCTCAAGTATTTCAGTTTGTTCTGTCCATCGCACTACCTTATACAAGTATTCGCCATTTGTTTTTCTACCTATATCTGCACGAATTGTTGGCACTTGTCGTGGGGAGCTCCAATACGGCGCTTAAAGCGCCGGTTCAGCGAACTGGCACTCGCAGCCGCCGGCGCACAACCATCCCCCCTCCCAAAATCGCTCCCGCAATGAATCCGGTTGCACCGTTTAGCTCGACTACAGGTTGCATAACCAATAGAGCTCTATGACACTTGTGAAATGATACAGCGCGAGCATTTTGAGAAAAATTGTAGCCCGATATTTATTCCACATACATATTAGAATAATGTGATTTTTTTTAAACAATGTGAACAAAATTTGGAAGTTCAGATTTATAAAAAAGCACCAACTAGAAAAGGTTCAGTGATTTTGAGAAAAAGTTCATCGGTTTTCAAAAAAGTTCACAAATTACAAAAAAAATCTTTGATTTTAAAAAAAGGTTCATAGATACTAAAAAATATTCACAAAATTGAAAAAATGTTCGTTGATTTTCAAAAAAGCTCATTTATTTTAGAATAAAGTTCACCAATTCGGACAAAAGTTTGTCAATTTGGAAAAAGTGCATCAATTTTGAAAACAATTCATCGATTTAAAAAAATTCATAAATTCTAGAAAAGTTCACAAATTTGAAAAAAAGTTCATCGATTTTGGAAAAAATTCAACGACTTGAAAAGAGTTCACAGATTTAAGAGAAAAATAGAAAATAAAAATGAAAGTAAAAAAGTTCACCGATCTCCTCCACCGGCGGCCTCCTCGCTTCTTCCCATGCCGCCGCGGGACGATACCGTCGGGCAAAGCCCGCGGCCGATGGGGGCGGCGGGACGTTGTCTTTCTTTTCTGAATCTTCCCTTCTAGGCCCAAGGCGACGACTAACTGCCCAAGGCGCTCCTCACCGGCGGCTGGTTGATTCGAGCAGTGTTCATGATGGTTAGCCACATCATCGCATGCCTTGTGAGATGGACTGCATCTCCTCCCGTCCGTGCGTACGTGTGATTTGATTGCAGCGGAAAACGGATCTGAGGCGGACTGCATCGGCTCCATGTCCATGCGTGCTTGCTCCTGCTGGACGGCGAACCTTCCACCTCTTGCCACGGTGGCTCAATCATGGGCCTCTGGTGCTGAGGGTGCCTCCTTTACATCGCTGGCTGGCGCACATCAGAGAGCATGTCCGCCATATGTGCTCACTACGGCGCACCGCTGGCCCAGTCAGCTCGGCAATGGGCACTGTCTTCACAGCGACGGCGACGGTTGCCAAAAGGCTCGACCGTGGTTGTGACGCTTGGAGCGCGTGGGCGGCTGCTCTGTTGGCGGTTGCATGGATCCTGGATGGCCTGTGGAGCTCGTGTCCAAGATCCGACGTGGACAGTGGGCGTTCGGTCACATTCTGGTGACGCACGCGCCTCTAGCCGGCGGTCGTCCATTGTGACGGAGGTGAGGGGCATGATGCCATCCACGGATGCCCACAGATGTTCCTTGTCTGGTACCCTTGTGTGGCGTTTTCCTGAGATCTTCGGTGTTGTGCACGGTTCACCGTGACGAGGTACAAGCGGCGGCGACACCACATCGCGGTATCCACCTCGTCGGCAGGGATCTAACAGAGGTGGGCATGTCATGATGGGGCGAAGGCTTGAGGTCTACGCACTCATATCGTGTGAAACTTCTTGGTAATGGTGGTGATGTATGAAGAAGACTGGACGGGCTAGATCGGAAGAAGTTTGCGTGTCGGACGATTGGAGCTTAGCAGCACTAATCTCGGTGAGAGGGCGGCACCACTGGCAGACTTTGTTCTTGGTGGTCTTAGTTCCAGGGTGAAAGCCCTAGGTCTTGTACCTGGCAATGGTGGCCTCCTAGTTGTTTCCTTGTTGAAGGCATTGTTTGGAGATTGGACCTTTTTCAGGGTGAAAACCCAGGATCTGACTAGGATGGTCGGACCGGACGATGATGGTGTTTGTGCACTATAACCTTCCTGAAGGCGTCGTTTTTGGAGAATCTTTTTCGGGGTCTAGGTGTTGCCACCATTGGTGGTGCTCTTGTTGTTGCGAGTCTCTCTTTGTTTTGACGAGGCTTTCATTTTTTCCGTTTTTTTCTTCTTCATTTTTTTGGCTGTGTGCATCCATCAAGTCTAGACTTGCTCTGTATATGATGTTGTTGCAGAGGCCGGGTGTAATTGATATCATCTTGATATTGATATATTCCCTTTATCGAAAAAAAGAAAGATAAGAAACGGGAGAAAAGGAAGAAGTTGTCACAAGGGATGTGGTGAGTGGGTGGTTACTGCAGGCTAAGGTTCGATCTGGCGACTGGGAATGTGGTGTGGAGGACCTCTAGAGAGATGGAGAAGTGAACTGGGAGGACGACCTTTATAGAGTTCGACCTGGGGTCTCAACGTCGATTGTGCCGCCCCGTCTGACATGTACAAGTTAGTTTGCCTCAACATCACATATGATGAAAATCTTTGCAAGGTTCCAACATTAGCACATGACGCAAGTGAAGACAGGTGCAAGCTCCTTCAGAAGTAGTCTCTAACAACTATAGCGTCAGCGTCAACCCCGCGATCACGGTCAATGGTGTCATGCACTTCCTTTACAAGTCACACATGGACAAGGACCGTCATCATGTACTCCTGTTAGATCTTGAATGTGAGGATTGGAGGTCGTGGATCAATGCCCCACTGAGATCTAGTCACAAACTAGAGGAGAAGACACAAACAAAACGTATGGTCAAGCTTAATGACGCCTTATGCATCATTGAACAGAACTAAAACAACACATGGTTCATATGGCTCCTAACTGATCCCGCAAAACGTACCTGGGTCAAGACGTACTCCATACCAATGGCTTCGCCCAATAATTCGATGATGCCTTTAACGGTGATGCGTGATGGTCGAAGGTTGCTCTTCTATGTGTACTATACCTACACACTTGCAACTTCCACACTGCAAGTCTACAATCCACTCATACCACCTCAAGTTTGCGAGCAACCCTTTCGGCAATGATGTTCTCTGCGACTTCCAATTGGAAAGTTTTGTCTCGCCGAAGATCTCGTTGATGGCCACACCGAGTGTTTTGTCTCGCCTAAATCAGTGGCTACGCCGACTGTATAATATTTTTTTTTTGCCTTTTTGCAATTGGTTTTCCAGAAACCAAATATTGATTTTGACATGGTGTTGAGTGGAAGCTTCTTTGATATACCTTGTCCTCGACGTTTACTTCATCGAGGTTGGGGGACATGAAGCTGCAAAGAGTAGAAACTATTTGTTCATCCATAGATGACGAGCCGAAGACGACCTTGCTTTTCAAAATACACTTTGAAGAACTTGACACAATTCTATTCTTACCAGTTACCCCCTCCGTTCCGATTTACTTGTCGTGGTTTAGTTCAAATTTGAACTAAAACCACGATGAGTAAATCGGAACAGAGGGAGTATATGGCAATTTTCGTTCGTTCGGTCTTTTGTACTATTCTTGTTTAATCAATACTAGCAAAAAGAGCCCGTGCTTTGCAACGGGAGAGAAAACATAACACACGATTTTAACCCAACAAACATCACTCAAGACCATAATAGGTACATCTCCTTTATTTTTGCGAGGCATCATATTTGTGTTGCCGCTTATCCTCCTTCTCACTCTCGCCGGCGATGGCCTCAATGTTCACACAAAACAAAGCAAAAAACTTGTTTAAATATGGTTAATCCTAAGACGTCCCTCTCTCTCTCTCTCTCTCTCTCTCTCTCTCTCTCTCTCTCTCTCTCTCTCTCTCTCTCTCTCTCTCTCTCTCGCTTTCTCTCACTCTCGCGATGAAAAATATGTTGTTTTCCCCTGCGACATTTTCAGAGGTATGCATGTGTAGTTATCGATGTTTTCTTTTCCCTATATGGTTATAGTGGAGTGCTTAT
>LR738710.1:2758829-2796401 GCA_902687465.1 Secale cereale | reverse complement strand
CCCCCCCCCCCCCCCGGTGCATTGCAACGGGAGAAAAGAAGTCGACGTGCTTTGTTGCGAAGCAAATGCCAATTGTCCCAATTAGATTGGCCAGGTAGAGGATAAGTTTGATAAAGAAAAAAAGTTGGATCAGTTAACAATATAATTTTTTGGGGTGCTAGTTCGGAACATGGAACATGGAACATGAACCCTAGTCAATTAATGGGGTGAACAACCTTATCTTTATATTAACATACTGATAATAAAAATAGCATATTGATTTACTAACATCAGACATTAAAAATATGGTATACATCGTCCAACATCCAGGCATGCCCGCTCTTTATCTCTTTTCCTTCTTCTTTTCTTGGCGTCCATGACTGAGATTGTGACCCAAATTGATTGCCTTAATGAGAGTTTTCTAGAATGTGTTGATTAATAAAATAAATTGGTTAGATTTTGCATCATAATTAGATCATATGTAGCTACTCATAAATTAATTTAAGTACAATGCACATAAACATCAGAATATATGTGTTGTTTGTAGGCTAGTAATGTATTTTTTTGCGAGGAAGGCTAGTAATGTTTTACTTCTTCCCTCCAACCCATGTTTAAAATTGTGGACCATTTTGGCTTGAAGTTCTAAGTTGATATTAGCCAACTATGATATTTTGTGTATCTAGATGATTATCGCAAATTAAAGCTAAGACTATCATACATAGAATCATTGATGTCTTAAATCATGGTGGTAAGATTATTATTTTTCATAATTACCTTTGTTTAATAAAGTAGGTTATTTTTGTTTATTATATTCTTTTTTAATATTTTTATTGTGGTACCCCTAAACATAGTTTGGAATAAGCCTGAGTGAGTTAATTAATGCCAATGCATGTGTCCCTAGTATCATGTTTTTCATATATACAATTTAGGAAGCAAAAAAATGATATTAAAGTAAGAGAACTACTATACACACCATATTTTTTCTGACTTCGGTATAACTGTGTATATCAGATTTTGTCGATGTCACGTGAAAAAGCATACCATGTCGGTAGATTAATAATTGTACTGTCATTTAGACAATAAATATGTTGAGCATGGGACACTTCTAGAGTAATTTTACTTGGATGCAATTGTCGTTACTCCTCCGTAGCATCAATGTTTCGGTCAAAATGATGTATATGGTGGTACCCAAGTTCCTCCATACCACCTCCAATATGTTCGTCTTAAGGATGTCAGGCATGGCATCCTTTTTTCTAATCTGGAACAATAGCTTCATTGAGATTTGGCATCGATGGTTCATTATTCACTCGTATGAACCGGGATCAACAATGCTTCGAGACAGTTTATTTTTGTTCGACGTGCAAGCTATATATATATATATATATATATATATATATATATATATATATATATATATATATATATATATATATATATATATATATATATATATATTAATCTTCCAGTTTTCACATTTTTTGCAAGAACCCAGTTTTCAGTATGAGTTTGTGAGGGACACAAACTGAGGTAAATCCAACCTGATAACAAAAATATATAGCATCAAATCCAGCAATGTGTGCATGTCCGGAGAACAAATGCGTTCGTACACTAACACGTCCGTGTGATGAACTCGGAGATATTTACTGCTATGTGAAGATCCAAACCCAGTCAATTGTAAACCAGTCGACACATGTGCACACTATCTCCCAAACCAGCCGCTTTGCTCGTCGTGCTGGTGCTCCACGTGTCGTACACGTTCGCTCGCAGAGTCAATCTCACCAGTTTTCTCTTCGCTAGCAGGTCGTGTCCATCTCCCCCAATTTCTCTCACTTTCTTGGCACCACGGCTCTGCTTCTTCCCCTGCCTACAGCGCGGGACTGGGTCCGGAGAAGAGATTTCTTTATCCCGTACGGAGTGTGCAGGCGGCGGAGGGAAGGCAAGGATGGCCGCTTTAGCGCCGTCCTCGTTCCGGCGGTTCTTGGGTTGTTGGCAGCGGCGGCATAGGAGACGGGGAGGCGCTAGTGTCTATCAAGGCGGGCTTGGCAACGCCGCTAACACGCTCGTCGACTGGGACGGCGGCCGCGACCACTGCGCCTGGCAGGGGTCGTCGCCTGTGACACCAACTCCTTCGCCGTCCTTCGACTGATGGTGATTCTCTGCTCCTCCTCCTTCCACCCACCCCTCCCCTTTTTAGTGTCATAGGGGTCTTCAAGCTGCTCCGCTGCTGCACAAGCTGGCAGGCTATTTCTCTTCTTTGGTTGCTTCCTCCCTCGCTAGTAGCTAGGATGATTAGCTGGAACACCATGATATATAGTCAGAAAAGCATTTGAAAGGATTATCATTGTCTTCTCATTTAATTCCCCAACTACCGTCCTAACACTGAAGGTCGCAATGCAACTACTTGGTTCCAAGTTCAATATGGAAATTTGCAGAAAATAGGATAAGAAATGCCTAGTGCAATCTTAATTATGTGGTTACCGTCGTTGATTCTTTGTAGGAAGCTCAAAGGAAGCAAGACTGCAACAAAAATCTCTGAATGCACTCCAAGATTCTGTACTACACACGTCATTTCGAAGGGCAAACTGTCATTCGTGCACTCAGTTACATCTGATCCCTGCGAGATACCCAAGACCATATCTTCTTCAACTGTTTCTTCATTTAGCTCCAGAAGCCTTTCCAATCCGCCCTCAGGTAATACTCAAGTCTGCATTTGATTGCTGTTCCTGAAAATTGTTGATACACCGATCACCTGAATACAAACAAAAAATGTATTAGAGTGTTACTAACTATTTTGTCTACAGCAGAGTGGGATGACAGAAATGGAACAACAGCTGTATTATTCCGCCAGTCATCTCTGTCATCGCAGCGTGATCACGCACTGACGCACTCGCAAATATAAACAGGTCGGCCAACAGGGGAGCTAGCCCTTCAGGCAGTGCTGGCAGCGAGATCTCTTACCATATTGATACAACCCTGAAGACAAATTCACACTCAATCGCATCAGTAGCGCAGCTCGATAGCAGCAGCAGTGGGGATTAAATTTACAGGAGCTTCCAAGGAGATAGCTTCCGATATATCTCTGATCTGCAGGCAGTAGTTTCAGAAACTGCAACATACCTGAGGCATTCTCATGACCAGGTAGCCGTTTCACCCCGGGCAAAAATATTTCATTCTATTGGGTAAATTTTTCCTTTTCTTTTAAGATGATGGAAGAGTTCATCTCTAGGCCTCAGCCTCAGCATCATACGATGGACACTGCCAAAGCAAAATATCACTACATGAAAGCTAATTACCTAAATGAATGTGCAGAGAGTATGAAGGTCAAACTGTGACATCTTCAGAAGCTTGAGCAATTTATGATCTTTTTTGTCTCAACAGGATGATCTAAAGCTTCAAATTGAGAGTATGAAGGTCAAACTGTGACATCTTCAGAAGCTTCATGATGTTTCTCAGAATGAGCCGGTTGACTCCAATCAGAAAGTAAGATTTTTTACTATCTGGAGTGTTCAGTAACCCACAAGATATTAACTATTTCTTCTTGAAATCTCTTGTTAGTTACCCGACAACTTGGGCATCTGGCGTGTCGAGGACGGAAAATAGCTTAGAGAGATTGACCTGACAGAAGAAATGGTGAAGAGATTGGTAAGAGAAATGGAAAGAGAAGAAGAGCAGGTGGCCGAAAGAGAAGCTCAGCCTAAACGAAGCTCTTTATTGATGAATAATACACCTCACCTTTATCCATCCCAATACATGGTTTGTTCCATGACCTAAAATTGTGAAACCAGACCAGAACCGTGCATGGTTATGAATTAAATCATACACTTCGTTCAAGCAACGTGAACTCAGCCTTGACTCGGTGGAGTGGTGAGATTCTAGGACACGGGGATCCAATATTATTGGAGGAGCACCGAGGTTAATGACCTGCTTTATGATCTTTTAGCTGATAAATTCTATACCTTCATCTAACTTGCATATTTTATAATGAATGTCTTATTTTATTTTTGGCATTTGCATTCCATCATGCCATTAAATACTTCACACCAAGTTAAAAACTATGAACATTTTCAGAAGATCATTTGAGCCTTACTTCTATTTTATACAATTGCTTTTCCAAATTCCTTTTCGAGCCTTTAGAAAAATACCATGCCTTTTTGTACTGCAATTCTGGTCCCCAAACTTTGCCAATAATTCTTTTATCACTTTACCAACCTCCACAAAAATTCAAATGAGTTTGAGTTTAAACCTTGCATTGCCTATTTCCAATTTTCTTTGAACAAACACATTTTTTCGAGTCCAGAAAAATAGTACCTTCCCAAAGGATAATTCCTAACCCTCTCTCTTTTATAATATTTCTCTATTTATATTTAATAAATTGAAACAAGATAGGATTTGTTTGAGTAATCTAGAAAAAAAGATAGAAGAATTAGGAGAGAGAGAGAGAGAGAGAGAGAGAGCAGCAGCAGCTAAACCGGCTGACCCATTTGTCGTAAAGCCCAGCCCAGACGTAACCTAGCTAGCAGATCGATCGTTGCTAAAAAAAGCTAGCAGATCGATCCCCTGCCTCAGAAAAATGGATCGATCCCCTCGCTCTCTCCCACCTCGCGCCGTCAGGGAGGCGCCTGATCCGCGGCACCCGCCGGCACAGCTCGACCCCGGCGAGGCTGCACCGCCCTCGGCCTCGCTCTTCCTCACCTCACCTTTGTGCTCCTCCTCTCATGTTGCATCGCGCCAGCATGTCCGAGCCACTCGCCTCCGTTCCGATGATGCCCGTGTACAGCACTGCCGTAGGTGCACCCTGCACTGCGCTGCCGCACCTCCTGCTCCCGCCGCCGTCTGCTACAGCAAGCCTCCGCCTCATCTCCCCTCCTTTCTCCAGTTTTCTCCTCCCCCCGTCCCAGATGCCAGGAATTCGCCGGAGTAGTCGCGTTTCGGCTTTAGTCGTCGTCACCGGCGACCCCCGTCCTCACCGCCCGCCTCCGAATCCTCCCCACTCTGTGCCATCTCCGAATCCTCCCCACCCCGTGCCGCGCACGGATCCATTGGCCGCAAGCTCCAGCCGTCACCGCCGTTCTGGAAATCGCGGGTTGAATAGACGAAAACACAGGATCCTGTTTGTAAATTCGAAACGTTTTTCTGACTGACTTAAACATGTAGCGCGGGTTGATTCCAGGGAACTATAGGGTGTTTTCTGTAAATATGCATGACGGACGAGCTGAAACCCAATTTTCTTTATTACTAGTAGAATGCCCGTGCGTTGCCACGGGCATTGTTTATCATTTTAATTATGTTAATATACTATTTCTAAAATATTTCAAAGCAAGTTATATGAAGAAAGAACATGTCAGCCCATTCTTTTTTATATATATTCAAAATACCTTAATATTTGAACGTATAAGGTAAGATACTAAAAAGGTACATACTACCTAAAAAGTGGTATATATAAACATATATAGAAATACCCTTTATGTATTATCATGTGCAACATATATAAAAAAGAAGAATAATCTATCTGTATGCATCTCTTCTGATTGTATAAAACTTGATGAGATTTCAGTCCATTCCATCATAACTACATCGGCGACTTTGTCAATCAACATTTTCAAAACATAATCCAAAGCCATCCGTTTTTATACCTGATGTACAAAAGAAAAAATATTAACATGTATTAAAATAAAAAATAAATTACTATTATATACAAAATTTCACAGCACAATACAAATGTTGACGCTTGTACACGCACATACACCCACTCTTATGAATGCACGAACCCACATACACCCTACATTTTTAGTTGAGTGACATCATGCTTTTTTAGTAATTTGTAGGCTCACCTATAAAGTACTTGATGGTAATTATTCTTCGGAAATAATTTGTGCGCATGTGTGATACTTCTCACTATATAAAAAGTATATGCATTTCTCTCGTAGCAAACAACCGTTTTTCCTTAAAACAAGGAAACAACCGCTCCATTCCTTGGTATATTTTAGAAAACAATTCACTCTCTCACCACAGGACAAGACGCTCACACTCACATCTCGTTCCCCGGCCTGATCTCCCTGCCACGGCGTCGCCACCGCCATCTCTCCCTACCGTGGTTTCTCACTACCGCCTCCCCTCGACGCCGCGACATTCATCCTGCATCGTCCTCTCACCATCATCTCCCCTCCCCTCCACAGCATCGCCAATTAACCCCCACGTCTCTCCTCCACAACATCCAAGGCTGAATCCCGGTGCCAAGGAGTTCACACCATCATAGACGAGGGCGGCCACACGGCGACGCAACCTGCTGCTTGGTACAGCGCTGCACCTTCTTCGAGTATGTGGACACAACCAGGTCGCGAGTTTCTCCACAACACATAAAGTGGATTTTATCCCTATATAAGTTACCCACAGGCATCCCAAAACCAAATGAAGACGCAACAAATTTAACGACAACCTTGCTTGCGGTTATATTTGCAACCAATTTAACGGCAACCTTGCTTGCGGTTATATTTAAACTTCACTATTTCTAGATGGATCAAGCCCTAACAATAGCAAGCTAGACCCTTTGGCTATTATCCGACATCAAGGAGCAAGCAGTCTGTTATTTCGTCCAGGCCGAGTGTGAAGGCTCACACAATGCCTATGACGCAATGTCTCATCGACCCTTGTTTACAACAACCAAAGACCAAAAGGCTAGGATAATTTATTGGGTGGTAAAAATATTTACTTTCGTAAAACCAACATAAAATACTTGCTTACAAAGCTATTGCCAAAATTGGGATGCTCTAACATGCATCATTGATGTAGACATTTAGACATCACAACATTGTCTAAGTAGACATTATTAGCAACATATTCTTACATATAAAAATGACACAAAGTTAACAAATAACTTTCCTATCCAAATATAGATTATTGCCAATTGTTTCAAATAGATCGAATATGCTATGAAATAGAGGTTCCCCACGTCGCGGCTGTGTCCTCAGTTTTCTTTTACCCATGCCGATAGACCTTGCTCTCATTCTTGCTTTAATGTTCAAGCTCCTCCTATACTCGCTTCTCACATTATTTCTTCAAGTCATTTGAACATGCAGGAGTTGGCATATTCTTTCAAGCTAAAGCCGATACTGAGTTATGTTGCATGAAAATGCCATTCATTCTTCATGACTCTTTAATGCACAGCCTTTAGCAGTCCACAATCTTCTCTGGGATGGTCAATAAGTTTAGACAATAGAAGGCTAGCTTGCAAAGTACCCAAAAACAACACAATATTAAGTCCAACACCTTGGCGTACACAACCATATATGATTTTTTATTCCTTAAACCTTGCATGTAATAAGCATGTAATATCTCATGACTAAGGAATGAATGAGATTGCCGACTTCCTAGAGAGGCCTCAAATGGTTGAGTCATACATCAGTACATTGAGGAGTGAAATGCCTAATTTATATGCTTGAGAGATTATCTTAAGAGCAAAGAATATTGTGTAAAGGCAATATGCTCTTCAATTCTAGAATTTCCTACCAAATGAGAAGAATGCAAACACAAACATGGCAACCATTTTGTTGTTGTTGGAAATGATATCTACAAGATAAAAATTACGACACATCTACTTGTAATGTAGAAATGTACATATTAGTCATGTGCCCTAGTAAAGAAGGAAACATACCCATCCTACGCCTTTTGAGGTCCGGTACAAATGCTTGTTACAATGGTGGAAGTGACAAAAATACCAATGGAAATTAGAAGTATATATACTGACAAAAAATGAACTTTGATTATATAGCATGTTGTTTTTCATGGTCTAGGGCTAGTGATAAAATTCACAAACTGTAGCAAATAAATAAACAAATTCTGGCTACAACACAGAACACCAAATTTCAGTTGTTTCTTTTCTCATCATTTTTTTGCTTTGTACATGGAATCATGAAAGTAACACATCAGGCAGGGATAAGAGATCACACCATCGCTAAGATAGTTTATCATATCTATTTTTAAATTCAGTTGCGCTCTTCATGAACTCTAGATCCTGATGGTTGTCCAAAAGTGGACACGGGTGTAAAGGTAGTACTTGAGGTTGGGGCAACATCATATTCCTCCTCTGTCGTCTTCCCTAAACTCCTTTCTCTTGCCAAAATTTGTACTGTAGCACTGCTTTCAATTGTCTGAAACCAACAGAATGTCTGCAGAACATTTCCATATGCCTGAAAATATTCTGGACACGCACAACACATACTGACAGATATGGATTGACGATTTTCATGTCTTATAAAAGCTTGACAGTCTTGACCATGTCATTTGTTATTGAATACTAAGCAAGCGTTGACCAAAGGTACCTTAAGTTTTGCTTACAGAATGTTGCTCCCGTCTAATCGCTATGCATTGCGGTGAGATTATTGTACACCTTACTGAGGCTGAAATTATTTACTTCGAGATTCTTGATGAATTTTTTCATAAGAACTGGATTGATCTCATTGTGTGAGTTCCACTGCCTCTTCTCTTCACAAATTGCAGATAGAGGGTGATTTTGTTGGTTTCTCTCTCTCTCAATAGGATTTTGCCCCGCTATATAGATATAGCAATCACCCGATACAACATTCCGATCAACGCTGGGGCTAACAGCACAAGCACACCCAAAAGAAAATATAAGAGAAAATAAGAGAACAAAATCCCAACAACGCCGGATCAACGAAAGCTACATCACCCTGCGACCGCTGCGCCCACCGAAGATAACCACCACGCTCCAAAGCCACTAAGTTGCCGTGTACCAAGCCCCACCTTCATGAAGGGATGCGACGATGACAACCCTGCTACCCGGACGAATCCTCGGATTTCTCCCGATACACGGAGGGTAGCGGGGGGAGAGGGTCACCCGACGCCCTTCAAGAAGGATGGCGGCGCCCGGAGGCGTCACTGCATCGGTGTCGGCAAGACCCGAGATGGATTTCTCTCGACCCCTCGCGCCCACCACACAGGACCAGCCTTCGGCTCCACCACACCCGCCGCCCACCAACATGCGCCAACACAGTCACGAGGACACCGCCGTCGTCTCACCATGGCCAATGAAGGGAGGCCGGCCGGATCCCAAATGAGACACCCGTAGATAAGGACCGGCAGCACCGCAGCCAGAGGGAGGGAACAACCTCCACTGGCTTAGGCGGTAGCAGACCGGGCGTAGCAGCAGAGGCACACCCGACCAAATGTCCAGCCGAGCCCTGAACGGGCCCATGAAGCTCTGCCGCCATGCTGCAACAATCGCGGCACAACAGTCGCCGTCCCTGTCGCGAGGAGCTCGCCAGAACCACCGGAGAACAACCCGCCGCAGCCCCCCAGCAGGCCCGCCCCGACCCAGATCGGCCCCGTAGGGCGTAGATCTGGGCCAACGGGCGCCGCCACCATGGGCCGACACTGCCGCCGTCCCGATCCGCGCCGGAATGCCGCCGGCCGAAGGGCTCCGCCGCCAGGACCGCACGCCCGAGCCGGGGTCCAGCGACGGGGGAAGAAGGGGGCCCGCCACCGCCGGACTGCAGGGCGCCGTGCGGGCAACGCCCGGCCGCGCCCGCCGGCGGCAGCGGCGAGGGGGAGGGGGAGGCGACTCGCGGGGAGGGGGGTGAGGGGGGAGCCTCCTCGGTCGCCTCGCTCGGGGAGGGCGATGCAGGACACCTAGGGAGGGGATTCTGATTTTCTGTTCTGAAACTGCAATCAGTTCACCCCTTTTGCTGGTTCCTGAATATGCTCACATACCAACCTGCTTTGCATGGAGGATATGCATCCTCACCTTCATTTTGTTTTGCACCAAGAAGAATTACCTTTGTTCCTCTTAATATGCACACAAAAAACCAAACAAGACAATGACAATCCTACTGTCTACAATATAAATACCAAGCAATTTCAAAGCATGAAATAAATTCAAGCGCAACACTATCATGGAGTGGACGGGGAAACGAGAAGAATATAGTTGTACTACAATTTCAAGCAAGACTCTATGTAACTGAACTAGCACCAGCACACAATTTTGTACATCAAATTGGTAACGTGCATGCCCTCATCTCGGCTTTCCATGATGAATTCCGAAACCATTCTCCCAAGCGAATAACTTATACTATTCGTACGCTTCTTGGCATGAATCAAACGACATGCCTTCTACAAGGGCAAAAGTGTCAGCCGAGTGCTTACCTTCATAGTTTAGAAGACATCTTCCAATCGAGTTCATCTTGCTTGGAGTTGCGCTGGTCACAAGTCTTGTTTAAATACAGTTCCTGAACCAAAGAATCAACCGTCAAATCGTGTTTGGAACTGAATTTTAGCAGGGACGGAAAGGGGAGAGGAGCACTCACGGTTGTCGAATCAGCAGCATTGCAAGGCAAGATATGCACTCAGTGTTCTGAAAATCTGCAGAATAGACATGAAACATAAGTGTACCCTGCATACAAAATAAGACCAAGATCAATAAATGTGGAAAATTGAGAACCACCAAATCTGATTCAAGCACAAAATAACAAGGGAGAGCTTATGCTATCCTGCTGCTAGGCCACGGTCATCGCCAGCGAGCACCCCGTCGAGGACTATCGCAACACATCCGCAAACCTGGCCCTGTCGCCGTTCTCCATGTCTGCACCAGTCCCGCCCAAGGTCATGAAGCACAAGGACAGGAGCTGGAGGCGTTAATGGATGTATGTAAAAACTGATGTGGCGTCCAATGGATATATGTACATGCAAAGGGCGAAGGCGAAGGCGGACCTCGGCAGCGAAGTCCAGATGGCGACCTGCAGGTCCGCAACGAAGGCGGCGGCGCCTCCTCTAGGACCTCGGCGCCGGCTCCTCGATGATCCCTCGGCGCCAACTCCTCGATGACCCCTTAGCCTTTAGAAACTTGAAGGTTCGCTCTTAGTTATAATTCTCATGGCCTATTAAATCTGCACGTTGCTCCCTATATATTCAGGCAAAATTAGAAAACAACATGTATCGTTGTTGCTTGATCAAGCAAACACCACACACAGGCATACACACACAACAAGCATCCATCGGCACCCAGCAAGCAGCAAGCAAGCACACACACGCTGACTTCATAGAAGCATCAATCGGTGGAGATCACACACTCACACATGCTAGCAAGCCACACACAGAGCACGCCCATAACAAAACTCACGCAGAGCACAGAAACATAGATGTGAGATTTGGGCGGAGAGGGGAAGAGAGACATACCGCGACGCGACAGAGCCCTGAGGCCCGTGTGATTGGCGAGTAAGTCGACGGTGACCCAAGATCAAAGCAGCGGACACGAGGCGTCGGCGAGGCGGAGGTGAGCGGCCAGGTTGGGCGCCAGCCAGTTCCTGGGTGACACTGCCGCCCTCGTCAGATGCCAGCGACGATGGGGCAGTCAGTTGGGTCCCCACCACAGCTCGACGTAGGGGCGCCCCTCTCTCTCTCTCTCTCTCTCTCTCCCTGTCTCTCTCTCTCCGGCGAGGTGAGCGACAAGGGACCCGACGGCTTCCCCAACCGCAGTGCTGCATGGATTTGGGGACGGGTCGGGTCGAGAAGGGAGGGGCGCCATCGGCGATCGTGGGTGGGAGTGGCGTCCGGGCGGTGTGCAGGAAGGTGGCGAAGGGACTGGGGATACACGGGGTGGAGCGGATCCCCCGTAGGGCAGGATCTCCTGTCGCCGGAAATCACATTTGTTTGGTAGAGAGAAAATCAGGAGAGTAGAGAGAAAATCAGGGCAGAAGGACGTTTACTTTTATTTAGATGAGGACGTTTACTTCGGGGGCTGCCACTGACTGTCTTCGTCGCCATCGGCAACTCTGCCACTTCAGCACTCTGCCACTTCAGCGCTACGAGCATGGGACTAAGCGACGAAGAGAAATGGAAGGAATCGAAGTAATGACTTACCTGATGTTAGGTATGTTATAATTCGTTGAGTTTGTTTCTATATACGTATTACACTTTGGCGCTAGGAAGGTGGCGCTGATGGACGAGGAGATCTCTTGCCTACTCTTTCAATTACCAATTACCGAATCGGGGTACGCCTATTGCTCTCGATTGATCGAATCAGAACTTGCCAAAATATTTACACGATTGAATTGAATCAACACCTGCCAAAGCAAGCACGAATAAATGAAAGGAGAGATTGATCACCGTTTGACCGAAAGAGGAAAGGAGATTGATGACCGTCATGAATGAATTGATTGCGTTTGGAAAGAATTGATTGTCATGCATTATTGCGTTTGGAAAGAATTGATTGTCATGCATGAATCGAGGACGTAAGGGGGGAAACGGAACCTGACTGTGTGCGATGAGTGGGGTGGGGTTGCGGTGGGTTAATTGTAGCGAAAAAAAACGGTTGAAAAAAAACCAGACGAGGTGGGACGAAAAAAAACCAGACGAGGTGGGACGAAAAAAAACCTGGAACAAAAACTACCAACCGCTCCATTAGGAGTAGAGATTAGGTAAAGAGGTAAAGAGGTAAATATAAAGTCAAGTCTTTTCCCGTGAAAACTGACCACTAGTGGAACACTCGGACTACACAGTGCCAATCACTAGGAAAAATATCATCCATGGTCCACCCTGGTCCCGATGCCTCCAAGTCCACACACCAACGCTGAACCGACGGTTGGGGCAACCAGCACGGCCTCGACCAGGCCCAAGGACGCCAGTGACGTCCCGACCACGGCGCATGCAGCAGCTGCAGGACCAACATCCAGGGCGATGGACAAGGTCATGTCATGAAGTTTGCGTGCGAGCATAAAACAATGCTCGGAGCATGGTGTGCACTTTCGGTGTGGCAACATAATTCTTTGAATTTCAGTAGACACTGAAATATTTACCTTACAAGTAAAATGTTTCAGCAGTCGACAACAAATAAGAAAAGTAGTACATTCAAATATTTGGTTGAGTTTCAAGTGAATATTCCGGTCTTTTGGCCGGATTAAAAACTAATGAATTTCAGTTATTTCAGCAGTTTGCGAAACTTTTCTGGAACTGAATTTCTATTTTCAATCGCATAGCCATCCAGCATTCGACTGCGATGGTATGAACAGCTAAGGTGCAGTTAAAGAACCGTGCAGCAAGCATGGTTAAGAAATAAGAACCGTTCAGGGATAATTTCTTACGGGCGCCGCGCGTCCTCATAACCAAACTTGAGGAAAATCAGCATACAACATGGAAGTGGTAAACCCAGAACTTTATTTCTCATACAACATGGTAGTGGTAACAGAAGGAGACAAACGACAGAAAGAACATAACTAATACAGGAGACGAGGACAAGTGGTGCCCTTCTTATTGCTGGAACACCGAAAAGCCGAAAGCATCACACGAAGGCGCTAAGCAGCAGTCGCTCATACAGTACTATTTAATTTGGAGCTGCATAAACTCCAAGTGCATCAACAAATTCACCAGCACGTGCAAAGAAGCCCACAACGTTGGTATTGTCCTTCTCAGGGAGGCTAAATGTAGTGCCCAGTGCTTTTCCAAAAGGTCCATATGTGGTAACACTTGTGAAAATGTTAAGAGATGGATTTCACTGGGCTCTGGTGGCAGTCTACGGAGCTGCACAGCCTGAGCTCAAACCAGACTTTCTGGCGGACCTAGTTCGGATTTGTGGAGACGAGCAGCTCCCACTTTTGGTGGGTGGTGATTTCAACATTATTAGAAGGCGGGAGGAGAAGAATAACGATAACTTTGACGGCAGATGGTCGTTTATGTTTAATGCTATTATTGAGAGCTTGGATCTCCGGGAGATAGAGCTTTCTGGCAGACAATTCACCTGGGCCAATTCACTACCGAATCCGACTTATGAGAAGTTAGATCGTGTCCTCGCTAGTGTGGAGTGGGAACAGAAGTTCCCCCTGGTTACCGTTCAGGCCTTGTCGAGGGCTATTTCGGACCATACTCCACTTTTGGTAGATTCGGGAGAGGCAACATATACGGGGAATAAGAATACGTTCTCGTTCGAGCTAGCATGGTTTGAACGAGAAGGCTTCATAGACTTGGTTGCCCGGGAATGGGCGAAGGGTGAAGGCGGTAGGTCGGCTATAGACAGGTGGCAGAATAAGATTAGGCATTTACGGCAGTTTCTACGAGGTTGGGCTAAACATCTCAGTGGTGTGTATAAGGTTGAAAAGGAGAGGCTTATCAACCTTATTCAAATTCTAGATGTTAAGGCGGAGTCGTCTATCCTTGAGCCTGCTGATTTGGAGGCTAAGGGCTTGGCCGAATCTAGGTTGAAAGAGCTGCTGCGAGAGGAAGAATTGAAATGGGCACTCCGAGCTAAAGTGCGTGAAGTCATCCAAGGGGATGATAACACACAATTCTTTCACTTGATAGCAAATGGTAAACATCGAAAGAAAAGAATTTTTCAGCTTGAGCAGGACGAGGGCACGATTGTAGGGCACGAGAACCTCAAACTCTACATCACTGACTATTATAAGAGGCTGTTTGGACCTCCGGATGATAGCTTCGTGTCTCTGGATGAGAATCGAATTCAGGATGTCCCTCAATTGGCGTCAGATGAGAATGCAATCTTATCTGCGCCGTTCTCGGAGAAAGAGGTGTTAGATGCGATCTCGCAGATGAAGAATAATAAAGCTCCTGGTCCGGATGGTTTTCCGGCAGAGTTTTATAAAAGGTGTTGGCATATTATTAAGGATGATTTACTTGCGATGTTCCATGACCTGTTCGATGGACATCTGCAACTATTCCACCTTAATTTTGGTACAATAACGCTGCTTCCTAAGAAGACAGAGGCGAATCGAATAGAGCAATTTCGACCAATCTGTCTTCTTAATGTTAGCTTTAAGGTGTTCACTAAAGTAGGAACAAATAGATTGTCGCAGATCGCGCATAGTGTGGTACAGCCTTCTCAGTCGGCTTTCATGCCTGACAGAAATATCCTGGAAGGGGTTGTTGTCCTGCATGAAACTCTCCATGAAATCCACACGAAAAAACTTGATGGGGTTATTTTCAAGGTGGACTTTGAAAAGGCATATGATAAGGTCAAGTGGCCGTTCCTTCAGCAAGCTTTAAGGATGAAAGGATTTGATGCATCCTGGAGAAAACAGGTGGACTCCTTCACTCAACAAGGCTGTGTTGGAATAAAAGTCAATGACGATATTGGTCATTTCTTCCAGACTCACAAGGGTTTAAGACAGGGGGACCCGATGTCTCCTATCTTGTTTAACATTGTAGCAGACATGTTAACAATCCTTATTGGTAGAGCAAAGGAGAATGAGCAGGTAGGTGGTCTCGTTCCTCATCTAGTGGATGGAGGACTCTCCATTCTACAGTATGCGGATGACACGATTCTTTTCATGGAGCATGACTTGGCTAAGGCGAGAAATATGAAACTTGTGCTTTGCCTTTTTGAGCAACTCTCGGGGTTAAAGATTAACTTCCATAAGAGTGAATTGTTTTGCTTTGGCAGAGCCAAAGATGAACAAGAAGCGTACATGCAGCTTTTTGGATGCGGGGTAGGGTCGTTACCGTTCACATACCTTGGCATTCCGATCCACCATCGGAAACTCTCTAATAAAGAGTGGAAGAGTCTAGAAGACCGTTTCGAGAAGAAACTTAGCTGCTGGAAGGGCAAGCTCTTGTCGTACGGGGGCCGATTGATTTTAATTAATTCGGTACTCACGAGTATGCCCATGTTTCTTCTGTCATTTCTCTTGATCCCAGTAGGGGTGAGGAAACGACTCGATTTTTATCGGTCGCGGTTCTTTTGGCAGAGTGATGAGGTGAAGCGCAAGTATAGGTTGGCTAGATGGGATGTTATTTGCAGACCGAAGGATCAAGGAGGTCTCGGAATTGAAAATTTGGAGGTTAAAAATAGGTGCTTACTCAGCAAATGGCTGTTTAAGTTACTCTCTGAGACTCAGGCCACTTGGGCCCAGATTCTACATAACAAGTACCTTACAACCAAGACACTAGCTAAGGTGACAGCTAGACCGACCGATTCACCCTTTTGGAAAGGCCTGATGAAAGTAAAGTCGGCCTTTTTCAACAGAACTCAGTTCTTGGTTGGCAATGGTGGATCCACAAGATTCTGGGAGGATACTTGGTTGGGAGAGACGCCCCTAGCCACCCAATATCCTTCTCTCTACAACATTGCTCAACGTAAAGAAGATTACGTTGCATCAGTGTTACAGTCAACTCCTCTTAATATCCAATTCCGAAGGGCGCTGGTTGGACACCGTTGGGAAGCCTGGCTCCATTTGGTGAGAAGACTGATGGATGTTCAGTTGACTCAACAGGCTGACCGTATTCATTGGAAATTGACTAAGAACGGGATGTTTTCAGTGAAATCGATGTATTTAGATTTAATTAACTCCGTGCCTATCCCTAGGTCTGCTCACATTTGGAAGGTCAAAGTGCCCCTTCGAATTAAAGTGTTTATGTGGTTTGTTCATAAACAAGTAATTCTCACTAAGGATAATCTAGCCAAACGCAACTGGGGTGGGTCTTTGCGATGTAGCTTTTGTGACAAGGATGAATCAATCAAACACCTCTTTCTCGATTGTCCGATGGCTAAAGTTTTATGGCGTTCGGTCCATATAGCCTTTAACATCACTCCACCAACTAGTATCACCACGCTTTTTGGGACGTGGTTGAATGGAATCGCGAAAGAATCAGCGAGCCATATACGTGTGGGTGTTTGTGCATTACTATGGGCTATCTGGAAGTGCAGGAATGATTTGGTTTTTAACAGATCAACAAATGTTCATTTTTTGCAGGTTATTCACAGGGCCACTGCATTGATCCGTATGTGGTCGCTACTCACTCCGATGGATGCCAGGGAGCGTTTGGTTACTGGGTCTATCCGATGGGAGATGGTAGCTCGGGCTATCTTCAGCCGGTTTGGATGGCGGTCATGTAATAGGCTAGGAGTCTAGGCCCTGTTTGCATTAACGCATCCGATTGTGGGGTTCTCACGTTTTTTTATGGCTCAGTCTGAGCATTTTGTACTCTTATTTCGCATACTTTTGGAGACCTTGACCTTTTTTATTAATAAGATGGCCGTATGCATCAGTCTGATGCAGAGGCCGGGGAATGCCCCTTTTCTAAAAAAAATGTTTCCTCCGAAGTTGCCGGTTGTCCCGAAAACTTTCTTCACGACCTCCGAAGGGGCAAGCAGAATCTGCAAATACAGAAATAGCCCAGTATGTCATCACCTCTCCATGAAAAAATTTCCTTGGCACACAACATTTGTGTAATACTTTTGATATATTTGATGGTCGACAACAGTGCTTGTTGTGCAATTTCTATGATACAAACTTCAGCTATCTTTGGTGCTTGGCTTGTTGAAATGCGAGGCGTGATAATAAAGAAAAGGAAACACTACTCACCGTGGTCTTCAGCCCACCAGCACCACCCCATGGACCAGCTGCCTTCTTCTTACCAGCTTGGTCAGTGTAGGAAAATGCAAGCGAGTCAATGACATCACCCCTCCCAATTGTTACACTCTCTAAGCGCCGTGGTAGCTCTGGAATGTCAAAAGCATCTCCTCCGTTCCCGCCTGATAGTGGAGACTTGGTTGGAGGGATCTGCCCACAAGAAATTGCATGGTAAGCTTTGATTTCTATGCATACAAATCCGAGCAAGGTACATATATAGTTTTTTTAAAGGAGGAAAGACTCCCTGCCTCTGCATCAGAATGATGCATGCGACCATGGTACATATAAAGCTATAGTAGAGGAGCCTAGAAAAAACATGACAATTGTTCTTACCGATTTCAGGGGGACACGGCAGCGGATCTGAAGATCCAGAATCCTCCCATTTGAGACTACCTGGGCCGTTTTGATGGTCACAACCCCATGCCCATATTCGAACTCTCCAGTCCCACCAACGATTGACCCATCACCTTGGAATGCTACAGAACCGTCAAGGTTCCCCGTCCACTGCAGAGACGATCCTTTAAACCTAACACAAACAAGTAATTGTCACATATACTTACCACTGAAACATGTGTAACAGATCCATGTAAACAATATATATTTGAACGTTTAAGGCGCACAGAAAAGGATGAGGATACAATGGTATGAACTAACTAAACAACGGCAATTAAATAGTTAAATCTATACGTGGATCGAAATCAGCTTGAGTAATAAGTCATACGCATACCTCGCATCGACAAACACTATGTTTTGAGAAATCAACCAGCTGCCCTCCCGTCCAGCCTTACTAGTTCCCATATTCAGGCCCCGGGCATGTGCAACAAGGTTTGCCCTGGGGCCAAGGGCATCAAATATGTCCCAGTCATTGCTAATAGTCTCCCCTAACCTATTGGCATGCCTCGGATTTGCTACAGATGCTTGGTTTGTATCATAGAAATGGTGAATGTACAGATGAAAGACGAGCTGTTTCTGCTGGATCTCTTGGGTGAAAGGAGAAGTTTTGAGATAATTGGGGTCACCCATGGCTAGAGGATATGTGAGAAAGCTCTGGATAAGTTGCTAGGGTCCTAGTTTCTTTGTTTTGGAAATGGATGCAGTGCAGGGGGCCAATTTATAGACATGTTGGAGTTGGATCTCAGAGATTCTTATGAGCTGTACTGTACTTGTCCCAAATAAATAATTATTTCCACATGAGGCGCATGACCATTGAGCAACCTACATGCTTCTTGAATTCATACCATTAGAAAAATGTTGGAGCATGCGCAATCACCAGGCATGCCTTTGATTCAGATCTTATTCAAATATTCTGGAAATAGCTTTTCATATGTCTGCAAGTAGAGGATACATAACAAGTTTCAGACTCTGGATACATGTAGTTAGCTCAGTAAGGCTTATGGCCATAATGTGTATAATTAATGGATATAATATCGTGAAAAATAACACGGAAGATTAATGTTAAAAGATTAATGCACATGATTTTGAATTTGAAGGATAGTTTAGATTGACGTGGCGATATACCATACTGAGAAATAGGCATGCTTGATCAACCCTGATCATTTAAATTTTGAATGAATCCAGAACCGGTGGCTTTAATTACCCAGCATGCATGCCAGTTACTCCCTCCGTTCGGAATTACTTGTCTCGAAAATGGATGTATTTAGAACTAAAATACGTCTAGATACATCCATTTCCGCACAAGTAATTCCGAACGGAGGGAGTACTAGATTTGAACCTACTTTTATTGTAGCTAGGCTTAGTGTATTGGAAGGCGAGCGGACGGGGGAACCCTAAAGCCCACTAAGACCCATTAGTACCCCCGGGGGTTCCGATAACCCCCCGGCAAGCCGACAGTCATCCGGTAACCTCCGGAACTCATCCGGTGTCCAAATAACATTGTCCAATATATCATTATTTATGTCTCGACCATTTCGAGACTCCTCGTCATGTCTGTGATGTCATCCGTGAGTCCGAATAATCTTCGGTAATCAAAAATGCATAACTCATAATACGAATCGTCATCGAACGTTAAGCGTGCGGACCCTACGGGTTTGAGAACTATGTAGACATGACCAAGACACATATCCGGTCAATAACCAAGAGTGGAACCTGGATGCTCATATTGGTTCCAACATATTCTATGAATATCTTTATCAGTCAAACCGCATAACCACATACGTTGTTCCCTTTGTCATCGGTATGTTACTTGCCCGAGATTCGATCGCCGGTATCTTCATACCTAGTTCAATCTCGTTGCCGGTAAGTATCCTTACTCATCCCGTGATGCGTCATCATGCAACTAACTCACTAGTTGTAACACCCCAAAAATTTTAACCACATTTTTATTAAATAAAATTTGGCTAGAAATAAAATTTTGAATTATATTAGGTTCTTTAATAATTTTCAGAGCCTTTTCTATTCCTGTCTTAGAAAATCTTCTCTTCATATAGTAAATTTTTGGAAATAATTTTTGTGGGCTCTGGTTGTATCTTGGGTCATTTCATTATTTGTTTAATAACATTAGAAATTATTTTCATAATAAAATTTTGCCTTAGAAAATTCTTTTAATAGCTTTTGCAGTGTTGTAAATGCTTCTGTTGCACTACAACTATTTTAAATAATTCTCTAAAAATTCCACCATAATTCTGAGAGGTCCTGTGATGCCTATATGTCACTCTGGTGCAAAAACCCAACTTGGTGTTTTGCAAAATTTGAGTGAACCATCCTCTCTTTCATTTCTGTCCATCTTCTAGGTTTCAACTACAACCCCATTATTTCTTGCTCCAAAAATTCTGAGCCTTGGCCATCTTCTTGTTCTTCCAACCAAAACCTTAAGTCCAGAAGATCAGCTCCATTGGAATTTTGTAAGTCCACCAAAAACCCCTCTGAAGTTTCTATCCAAAACTGAATTTCAGTAAAACTTGCATTAGCAAGTTTTCTCTTTTCACAAACTAACTTCACCACCCTCTATACCATCCAAAGAGACACTATCCTGCCAAGTCCCACCCCCAACAAAGTTCCCTAGCTAGCTCTAACATTCTGTCGAACACATTGAGGGCATGACCAAATTTTGGCAAGGTTTTTATCTTGCACTACACACCTGCCCTCCTGGCCATTTCAACTTGTCCACTAGGCTTACCATCTCTAGGAGCATCAACCTGCTAAATATCAGTTTGAGTGGGTCACTGTAGGCCGCTCTGGCATTTCGTCGAACACACCAGGGGCATGTCCAGAGCGTGGCCAGAGCGCCCGTACTTCAGCCCGTGACATCGAGCTACTGCCGTGCCCCTGCTGCCTTCCCCGCTCGCCCGAGCCTCCCTCTGGATTAGCTCGACTCCGCAGAACCTCGCCGACACCTCCGTTTGTCCTCTAGCACCGTCCACACCTACCGGAGCTGCCGCCCGACGAACTCCGCTCGGCCACGTATCCTCGTCTTAACTCCTAACTACCCGAGCTCATACGCGGCGGCCACCGTCCTCGCCACGTCGCATCGACCCGGCCACCTGGTGCTTCCCGAGCCCCTCCACCTCGCACCGACCCCGCCGACCACCGCACCTACCCACCGGCCTCGCCACCGCCCGCGTCTTCCATTGATGGCCGCCGCCGCAGTCTGCCATGGACGGCGCCGTCCAAGTTACCTGGCACCTCTCCGAGGCCGCCAGCACGACCCTCCATTACTGCGGCCGGCCACCGTCCCCCACCATCCCCCACCGACCATGCCAGCGCCATCAATGGCGAGGTCCGCCGTGTCCGCTCTCTGGAAGCCACGGGAACCGCCTCTTCCCGCCTATAAAAGGGGGCCCGAGCACCCCGGCTCCTGATCACCACCACTCCCCTCCTCCTGAGAACCACCCCGAGCAGCTAAACAACAGGAGAAGGCCTTCTTCTTCATCTCCGATGACCACTGCCGCCGCCATTTCCTCGATGGTTTCGACGCCACCAGAGCTCCCCCCTCCCCGATTTCTTCACCACTCGACTCCTGGACAACCCACCGATCCATCCCCCTCGCCAGTTCCATCGGAACAAGCTCAGGGGCAAAAGCCCTCTCCCACCCGAAGCTTCCCTCCGCCATGGTCGAAGCTCTGCTCAACCTCGAGCCCTCTGGCGACCCTGTCTCCATCCCACGGACGCGGCCCATCCTCAGGAGCACGCCGGTGTAGTCGGGGTCGCGAATGGAGGTCCCTGCCGCCGGGGATCACCGCCGGAGCCCCGCCCTGTCTCTGTCTAGACGTACGCGGGAGAAAGGAGATGAACCCGACAAGTGGGGCCCGCTCGTCAGCGGCACAAGCCGCGGGTCCCGCCGCTTAAGTGGAGGCGGTTTCCTCCAGGAGCCGTTTCCGCGCGAAGAAGGCGTATTCCGTGGAATACGCCATCGACGTCAGCACCTCTCCCCGCAGCCAGATGACTGGGCTCGGCCCAGTGGCGCCGTGGAGCTAAACAGCGCTCAGGGCGCGATTCTGTCCTTTCTTTTTTATCATTCCCAGCAGCTTTCAAATAATTCCATAGTAGCCATTTCTACTCTAAAATTGGTAATTCAAATTTCTGTAGGTTTCTAAAATCATGCTCTGTTTATTTAAATTAGGTGAACATTTTTCCTATATATAGTTTCTGTTTAATCTTTTAAATAGTACTTTTAATCATATTTTTTCCATCTTAGTAATTCCATAACTAATTCATATGAACTCTAAATAAATTAATTCTTTTTCTGATATTCCTTAAATATCCTCTAGTTCATTTTAGTATTTATTTCAAAAATATTTGAAATACTTTTTGGCACTGTTTTAGAATTATGGGGTGATTTAGATATTTTTTGAAACTAGGTTTTGGAGGAAAGATGAATATTTTCAAACTTTTGGAGTGCACCCAATATTTCTGCATGCTCAAGGCAAGCATCTTGAACACTTGATATGGTGAATGTTTGCTAGCATATTTGATGCATGGTCTGTTAGTTCTTGATAAGGATCTCATATGAGTAGAAATATTTCATGCATGCATGTTCATATAATCATTTTCTCTTGCATGCATTTTGCAACATGCATAGTTTGTGAGCATCCAGGAGTGTGCTCCTGTTTTGGACGTGCCGGTGAGCACGGGCCCTTTTTGACACGGTGGTGTCACGAGATATTCGTGGAAGCAGGCAAGGGTTGTGGCCCTGTCCTGGTGATACTGTTGAGAGAATAATTTTGTTGTGCTAACCACTACAGGAAACATAAGCCTCCTGAGTCGACCGTAGATCGAGTCTTGTTCCGGTAACCCCCATACTTGTTTCGTACTACCACTTGTCCCTGCCTCGGGTAAGGTATGGTTTAGTAAGTTGTTAACCCCTTTCCATGCACACACCGTACAGAGGGCCACGATGAGGGTTTCCAGGGCCCTGGACTAAATCCAGTCATCGGGTCAAGGGGGCATGGGTGTTTCCGGTTGTAGCCGAGAGGGAGTGTACCCTTGTAATCCGCGCGTTTGAATAGTGATCCCATGCTATTGGAGGTTGTAGCCTTCCCACTTAGAGTTTTACTTAACTGTTGTTCTGGGTGATTCTTGGCAGCAGAAAAGTTAAGCTGGTGTGTGCTGGTCAGGCGTGTTTTCAACCCAAAGACCATAATGGGAATTAGTCAGTGTCATGATACTGACTCAAGAAATCCTATACTTGTGGGTAAAGAGTACACCCTCTGCAGAATTTGAAACCTATTCGAATAGTCGTGTCCGCGGTTAAGGACTACAGTCTGGGTTGGTCAAGTGTCGGTCTTAGAGTCGGTCTCCGGAGGAAATATTTAAAAATTGAGCATGGTTATTTTGCAGGATAATTATCGTTGTTACTGGTATTACCATGAGTATATTTGATGATATGATTATATTTGTGAACTAACCCCCTTCTCTTATTTTACTTTCCAGAGTGTCTCAGGGGCTGGCTAGACTACCCCGGACACTCGCCTTTATTTTTTTTTAAGTCCTTTTTGTGGCGTCCCTCGAGTGTCAGGCGGTTTGTCACGCCACTACTCTTGTGGACACCCGACTGGCATTTCTTTTCAAGTCCTTTCGTGGCGTTGCCTGAGTTCTCGGATGGTATCGTCCGAATTCTCTTTTAGACACCCGACTGGCATTTCTTTTCAAGACCGACCGTGGTGTCACTTGACATCCAACCGGCATTTCTTTTATATTTTATTGAATACTAATATTTATTTTCTGCACTAATTATTATTCACCATGCCATGTTTTAATTCCTGTCAGCATGCATTTAATATAAATCCATCATGAGCATATGCATATAGTTTATTTCATCATGACCGTATAATTGTTTTGCTGCATTCGTTAGATCATTTGTCCATGATGTTTGCGAGTACATTCAAACGTACTCACAGGCTTGTCCCTGGCTATTTACTTGGCCAGGTTAGGAATTCTACAAGGAGTACCTCAGTGATGTCCGTGCGAAGCCTAGGAGTACAGCCACGCGGGATAGGAGTTATCCGGGTTAGCTGTTCCTATGGGAATGGAGCCCCATCGATGTGGAGATCCACAAGCCAATTCCTTCATCCATCACCGGAGTCATCGTTGTATCAGTAGACCTTTATGGTCTTGTATCAAATTCTTGTAAATGCTTGGTAATCTGTAACAAGGATGTGTCCACCAGTAACAGTAATCCTGGGCTGGTGATGACACTAGGGGTTAATTTCTGGAATATTATGTTCCCGAAATCCGGCCCCGACAGCCTTGGTATCAGAGCCAGGCTGACCATTGGCTAATCCTATCCTAGCCTGGTGACTATCCCTAGGTTTCCACACCATCCACATATTTTCCTGTCCACGGTCAAGTCTATCCCATCCACAGTGGCAACCGACATCTTTTGATAGCCGGTGCCCAACCTATCAGTCTATCCATAGGTCGTGTGCCTATGCCAACACCTGAGCTTTCCCATCCACAAGCGTGCGATGGAAGACTCGGCTGACTTATAAAGGAAGCCTTACCCCAAACTCAGCACATCACAGCCTCATTCCCAGTTCGATATCCAACCAACAAGATGCCAGGCCCCCTCGTGCACAACGAGACCACCGCAGTCGAGCTTGAAGGCTTCGTAACCATCCTCGCCAATCTCACCCGTCGTGTCTTTGGCATCGCCGAGCCGCCGGAATATGTCGTGTACCAAGAGCACACGAGTAACTCCATCCATCACTTCTGGGCCACGGTGCACCTCTATGGGAGGGGCACCACATCAGAGCGTCCCTACCGATTCACCGGGAGGACGACCTCCGACGAGCCCCAAGCCATCCAACTTGCAGCCCGAGAGGCTATAGTTCAACTTCGGCACCTGTCACCAAGGGTTAACTGCCGCTCCTTCTACTACTACCCTAGCCGTGAAGGCTATGGTAGACCGACCCAGATCGCCAACGGGGACCATGAGTCGGACCCTGCCTTGGTGCACCTGGTGCGCTACCTAAGAGCGCAGGAGGCACTGTTCGATCAGGTCACCTTTGATCTGATTGAGACCCGCAGGACGCTCGCTCTCCTGACCCCAGCAAGGAGTGAAGTCGCACCCGCCACCAACGCCCCGATAGTGCTGCTTGGAAGGCCGGTTGAGCCCCCAAGCTCTGACCATGTCACCTACCCGGGCAATGCCATCGCCTCACCCGGAAATCTCCGTCGTCTCTTGGAGGCCTACTCCAATGGGACGGTGACCTCGACACCCCGCGAAGGCCACCACCGCTACTCCAGCCCTGTAGCTCCCCATCCTACCCCGGCCAGCTCCGACACGGAAGCACCCGGAGAGGACTCGGCATCCGCAAGACGCGCCCGGCTAGATATCAACCAGGTGGAATGAGTCCACCAGAATTGTTATCAAGTCCTAGTGGCTCGGTTTTTCCTTTAGTTCCGCAGTAGCTGGTGTGTGGCGTAGTGAGTTTGTAGATCCCCTGTGTGTCACCATCTAATAGTATGTGTGATCTGGCATGAATTGCTTGATGAGTGGTTGCAGAGTAAATTGTAGACGTGACCCCTAACCGACACGCACAGTAACATGTCACTTTTCTTTTGGGGATTGAGGCCTGAGACTTTGACTCAGACAGCCCCGCGCCGGAGTCGGTGTCTCAGTCGTACCGGCACCATTTCATGTTTCATGACCCAGGCTCTCTATAAGAGGCCACGCTCATTTTTTCCACACCAGCAACCATCAGCATCAAGCACTGCCTTTTTCCATTCATCCACCCATGTCTCACCCCGGCGCTTATCTGAGGACCCCCGATGCAAGACCTGGTAGTTTTGTTATGATATTGTGGGATTTTACCCGCAATACTCTTGGCTCCACCCATCCACCCCTGTATGAGCTATTCAAATCGAGAATCACTCCTGATCTCTCGAAATACTGGGCAGCTGTACATATTCCACCAGCAGATTTAAACCAAGGCCCTCCCTATGTGATTTTCATCGGGAGATCCATGCCAACGCCAGGCATGGCCATTGAGTCTGCTGCGTATGAAGCAGTCACCCGTCTTCGATTTGCGGTACCTTGTGCCAGCACAAGAGAATACTGCTATTTCCCAAGCCGCGCTGCTTTTGGAGCAGAAGCTATGTTCCGCTGTGGGCGTGCGGAAAGCGATCCAGCCCTGGTCTATCTCATTCAATATGTGATGGCCCAGGAGCGTTTCACCCAGCAAATACTGGAGTATCTCCACTACCTTGCTGTTCTGAATCCCCGGATCGCCATTGGCGGACCCCCTCTGCCAACTCAGGAGGGACACGTTCTTCGTTTGCTCCCTCAACTTCCTCCACTCCCTCCGGAAGAAGAAGGATGTGTTCCAACACCGGGAAGCCTTCCGCTTGACCCCGTAAATCTCGTTTTCGGACCATAGACGGTCGTGAATGAGTTTGCGTAGCGTGTAGTGTTTGTTTGCATGATGTGATCTTGTTTTGTTTGGATGTCATGAATGTATTGCCCTGTTTGCATTTTGCATATGAGTGTTTTGTTTGTGTGGTATGCTTTTTAATTCTTCCACCCTTAACAAATCTCGAGGACGAGATTTTTCTAAGGGGGTTAGAGTTTGTAACACCCCAAAAATTTTAACCACATTTTTATTAAATAAAATTTGGCTAGAAATAAAATTTTGAATTATATTAGGTTCTTTAATAATTTTCAGAGCCTTTTCTATTCCTGTCTTAGAAAATCTTCTCTTCATATAGTAAATTTTTGGAAATAATTTTTGTGGGCTCTGGTTGTATCTTGGGTCATTTCATTATTTGTTTAATAACATTAGAAATTATTTTCATAATAAAATTTTGCCTTAGAAAATTCTTTTAATAGCTTTTGCAGTGTTGTAAATGCTTCTGTTGCACTACAACTATTTTAAATAATTCTCTAAAAATTCCACCATAATTCTGAGAGGTCCTGTGATGCCTATATGTCACTCTGGTGGAAAAACCCAACTTGGTGTTTTGCAAAATTTGAGTGAACCATCCTCTCTTTCATTTCTGTCCATCTTCTAGGTTTCAACTACAACCCCATTATTTCTTGCTCCAAAAATTCTGAGCCTTGGCCATCTTCTTGTTCTTCCAACCAAAACCTTAAGTCCAGAAGATCAGCTCCATTGGAATTTTGTAAGTCCACCAAAAACCCCTCTGAAGTTTCTATCCAAAACTGAATTTCAGTAAAACTTGCATTAGCAAGTTTTCTCTTTTCACAAACTAACTTCACCACCCTCTATACCATCCAAAGAGACACTATCCTGCCAAGTCCCACCCCCAACAAAGTTCCCTAGCTAGCTCTAACATTCTGTCGAACACATTGAGGGCATGACCAAATTTTGGCAAGGTTTTTATCTTGCACTACACACCTGCCCTCCTGGCCATTTCAACTTGTCCACTAGGCTTACCATCTCTAGGAGCATCAACCTGCTAAATATCAGTTTGAGTGGGTCACTGTAGGCCGCTCTGGCATTTCGTCGAACACACCAGGGGCATGTCCAGAGCGTGGCCAGAGCGCCCGTACTTCAGCCCGTGACATCGAGCTACTGCCGTGCCCCTGCTGCCTTCCCCGCTCGCCCGAGCCTCCCTCTGGATTAGCTCGACTCCGCAGAACCTCGCCGACACCTCCGTTTGTCCTCTAGCACCGTCCACACCTACCGGAGCTGCCGCCCGACGAACTCCGCTCGGCCACGTATCCTCGTCTTAACTCCTAACTACCCGAGCTCATACGCGGCGGCCACCGTCCTCGCCACGTCGCATCGACCCGGCCACCTGGTGCTTCCCGAGCCCCTCCACCTCGCACCGACCCCGCCGACCACCGCACCTACCCACCGGCCTCGCCACCGCCCGCGTCTGCCATTGATGGCCGCCGCCGCAGTCTGCCATGGACGGCGCCGTCCAAGTTACCTGGCACCTCTCCGAGGCCGCCAGCACGACCCTCCATTACTGCGGCCGGCCACCGTCCCCCACCGTCCCCCACCGACCATGCCAGCGCCATCAATGGCGAGGTCCGCCGTGTCCGCTCTCTGGAAGCCACGGGAACCGCCTCTTCCCGCCTATAAAAGGGGCCCGAGCACCCCGGCTCCTGATCACCACCACTCCCCTCCTCCTGAGAACCACCCCGAGCAGCTAAACAACCGGAGAAGGCCTTCTTCTTCATCTCCGATGACCACTGCCGCCGCCATTTCCTCGATGGTTCCGACGCCACCAGAGCTCCCCCCTCCCCGATTTCTTCACCACTCGACTCCTGGACAACCCACCGATCCATCCCCCTCGCCAGTTCCATCGGAACAAGCTCAGGGGCAAAAGCCCTCTCCCACCCGAAGCTTCCCTCCGCCATGGTCGAAGCTCTGCTCAACCTCGAGCCCTCTGGCGACCCTGTCTCCATCCCACGGACGTGGCCCATCCTCAGGAGCACGCCGGTGTAGTCGGGGTCGCGAATGGAGGTCCCTGCCGCCGGGGATCACCGCCGGAGCCCCGCCCTGTCTCTGTCTAGACGTACGCGGGAGAAAGGAGATGAACCCGACAAGTGGGGCCCGCTCGTCAGCGGCACAAGCCGCGGGTCCCGCCGCTTAAGTGGAGGCGGTTTCCTCCAGGAGCCGTTTCCGCGCGAAGAAGGCGTATTCCGTGGAATACGCCATCGACGTCAGCACCTCTCCCCGCAGCCAGATGACTGGGCTCGGCCCAGTGGCGCCGTGGAGCTAAACAGCGCTCAGGGCGCGATTATGTCCTTTCTTTTTTATCATTCCCAGCAGCTTTCAAATAATTCCATAGTAGCCATTTCTACTCTAAAATTGGTAATTCAAATTTCTGTAGGTTTCTAAAATCATGCTCTGTTTATTTAAATTAGGTGAACATTTTTCCTATATATAGTTTCTGTTTAATCTTTTAAATAGTACTTTTAATCATATTTTTTCCATCTTAGTAATTCCATAACTAATTCATATGAACTCTAAATAAATTAATTCTTTTTCTGATATTCCTTAAATATCCTCTAGTTCATTTTAGTATTTATTTCAAAAATATTTGAAATACTTTTTGGCACTGTTTTAGAATTATGGGGTGATTTAGATATTTTTTGAAACTAGGTTTTGGAGGAAAGATGAATATTTTCAAACTTTTGGAGTGCACCCAATATTTTTGCATGCTCAAGGCAAGCATCTTGAACACTTGATATGGTGAATGTTTGCTAGCATATTTGATGCATGGTCTGTTAGTTCTTGATAAGGATCTCATATAATCATTTTCTCTTGCATGCATGTTCATATAATCATTTTCTCTTGCATGCATTTTGCAACATGCATAGTTTGTGAGCATCCAGGAGTGTGCTCCTGTTTTGGACGTGCCGGTGAGCACGGGCCCTTTTTGACACGGTGGTGTCACGAGATATTCGTGGAAGCAGGCAAGGGTTGTGGCCCTGTCCTGGTGATACTGTTGAGAGAATAATTTTGTTGTGCTAACCACTGCAGGAAACATAAGCCTCCTGAGTCGACCGTAGATCGAGTCTTGTTCCGGTAACCCCCATACTTGTTTCGTACTACCACTTGTCCCTGCCTCGGGTAAGGTATGGTTTAGTAAGTTGTTAACCCCTTTCCATGCACACACCGTACAGAGGGCCACGATGAGGGTTTCCAGGGCCCTGGACTAAATCTAGTCATCGGGTCAAGGGGGCATGGGTGTTTCCGGTTGTAGCCGAGAGGGAGTGTACCTTGTAATCCGCGCGTTTGAATAGTGATCCCATGCTATTGGAGGTTGTAGCCTTCCCACTTAGAGTTTTACTTAACTGTTGTTCTGGGTGATTCCTGGCAGCAGAAAAGTTAAGCTGGTGTGTGCTGGTCAGGCGTGTTTTCAACCCAAAGACCATAATGGGAATTAGTCAGTGTCATGATACTGACTCAAGAAATCCTATACTTGTGGGTAAAGAGTACACCCTCTGCAGAATTTGAAACCTATTCGAATAGCCGTGTCCGCGGTTAAGGACTACAGTCTGGGTTGGTCAAGTGTCGGTCTTAGAGTCGGTCTCCGGAGGAAATATTTAAAAATTAAGCATGGTTATTTTGCAGGATAATTATCGTTGTTACTGGTATTACCATGAGTATATTTGATGATATGATTATATTTGTGAACTAACCCCCTTCTCTTATTTTACTTTCCAGAGTGTCTCAGGGGCTGGCTAGACTACCCCGGACACTCGCCTTTAATTTTTTTTTAAGTCCTTTTTGTGGCGTCCCTCGAGTGTCAGGCGGTTTGTCACGCCACTACTCTTGTGGACACCCGACTGGCATTTCTTTTCAAGTCCTTTCGTGGCGTTGCCTGAGTTCTCGGATGGTATCGTCCGAATTCTCTTTTAGACACCCGACTGGCATTTCTTTTCAAGACCGACCGTGGTGTCACTTGACATCCAACCGGCATTTCTTTTATATTTTATTGAATACTAATATTTATTTTCTGCACTAATTATTATTCACCATGCCATGTTTTAATTCCTGTCAGCATGCATTTAATATAAATCCATCATGAGCATATGCATATAGTTTATTTCATCATGACCGTATAATTGTTTTGCTGCATTCGTTAGATCATTTGTCCATGATGTTTGCGAGTACATTCAAACGTACTCACAGGCTTGTCCCTGGCTATTTACTTGGCCAGGTTAGGAATTCTACAAGGAGTACCTCAGTGATGTCCGTGCGAAGCCTAGGAGTACAGCCACGCGGGATAGGAGTTATCCGGGTCAGCTGTTCCTATGGGAATGGAGCCCCATCGATGTGGAGATCCACAAGCCAATTCCTTCATCCATCACTGGAGTCATCGTTGTATCAGTAGACCTTTATGGTCTTGTATCAAATTCTTGTAAATGCTTGGTAATCTGTAACAAGCATGTGTCCACCAGTAACAGTAATCCTGGGCTGGTGATGACACTAGGGGTTAATTTCTGGAATATTATGTTCCCGAAATCCGGCCCCGACACTAGTCACATTGCTTGCAAGGCTTATAGTGATGTGCATTACCGAGAGGGCCCAGAGATACCTCTCAGACACTCGGAGTGACAAATCCTATTCTTGATCTATGCCAACACCACAAACACCTTCGGAGACACTTGTAGAACATCTTTATAATCACCCAGTTACCTTGTGACGTTTGATAGCTCACAAGGTGTTCCTCCGGTATTCGGGAGTTGCATAATCTCATAGTTAGAGGATCATGAATAAGTCATGAAGAAAGCAATAGCAATACAACTAAACGATCATTATGCTAAGCTAACGGATGGGTCTTGTCCATAACATCATTCTCCTAATGATGTTATCATGTTCGTCAAATGAGAAGACATGTTTAGGAAACTCAACCATCTTTGATTAACAAGCTAGTCTAGTAGAGGCATACTAGGGACACTCTATTTTGTCTATGCATTCACACATGTATCAAGTTTCCGGTTAATACAATTCTAGCATGAATAAAAGATATTTATCATGATATATAAGGAAATATAAATAATGACTTTATTATTCCCTCTAGGGCATATTTCTTCAGTCTCCCACTTGCACTAGAGTCAATAATCTAGATTACATAGTAATGATTCTAACACGCATGGAGTCTTCGTGCTGATCATGTTTTGCTCGTGGAAGAGGCTTAGTCAATGGGTCTATGACATTTAGATCCGTATGTATTTTGCAAATCCCTATGTCTCCCTCCTTGACTTGATCGCGGATGTTGTTGAAATGACTCTTGATGTGCTTGGTTCTCTTGTGAAACCTGGATTCCTTCGCCAAGGCTATTGCTTCAGTGTTGTCACAAAATATTTTCATTGGACCTGATGCACTAGGTATTACACCAAGATCGGATATGAACTCCTTCATCCAGACTCCTTCATTTGCTGCTTCCGAAGCAGCTATGTACTCCGCTTCACACGTAGATCCCGCCACGACGCTCTGCTTGGAACTGCACCAACTAACAGCTCCATCGTTCAACAAAAATACGTATGCAGTTTGTTACTTAGAGTCATCTGGATTAGTGTCAAATCTTGCATCGACGTAACCATTCACGACGAGCTCTTTGTCACCTCCATAAACGAGAAACATATCATTCATCCTTTTCAAGTACTTCAGGATGTTCTTGACCGCTGTCCTGTGATCCACTCCTGGATTACTTTGGTACCTCCCTGCTAGACTTATAGCAAGGCACACATCAGGTCTGGTACACAACATTGCATACATGATAGAACCTATGGATGAAGGATAGGGAATGACTTTCATTTTCTCTCTATCTTCTGAAGTGGTCGCACATTGAGTCTGACTCAACTTCACACCTTGCAACACAGGCAAGAACCCTTTCTTTGATTGATCCATTTTGAACTTCTTCAAAACTTAATCAAGGTATGTGCTTTGTGAAAGTCCAATTAAGCATCTTGATTTATCTCTATAGATCTTGATGCCCAATATATAAGCAGCTTCACTGAGGTCTTTCATTGAAAAATTCTTATTCAAGTGTCCTTTTATGCTATCCAGAAATTCTACATCATTTCCAATCAATAATATGTCATCCACATATAATATCAGAAATGCTACAGAGCTCCCACTCACTTTCTTGTAAATACTGGCTTCTCCAAAAGTCTGTATAAAACCATATGCTTTGATCACTTCATCAAAGTGTATATTCCAACTCCGAGATGATTGCACCAGTCCATAGATGGACGCTGGAGCTTGCACACCTTGGTAGCACCTTTTGGATAGACAAAACCTTCTGGTTGCATTATATAACATTATTCTTTAAGATATCCATTGAGGAATGCAGTTTTGACATCCATTTGATAGATTTTATAATCATAAAATGCGGCAATTGCTAAAATGATTCAGACAGACTTAAGCATCGCTACGGGGGAGAAAATCTCATTGTAGTCAACTCCTTGAACTTGTCGAAAACCTTTCGCAACAAGTCAAGCTTTGTAGACAGTAACATTACCATCGGTGTCAGTCTTCCTCTTAAAGATCCATTTATTTTCAATGGCTTGCCGATCATCGGGCAAGTCAACCAAAGTCACACTTTGTTCTCATACATGGATCCCATCTTAGATTTCATGGCCTCAAGCCAATTTGTAGAATCTGGGCTCATCATCGCTTCCTCATAGTTTGTAAATTCCTCGTGGTCTAGTAACACGACTTCCAGAATAGGGTTGACGTACCACTCTGGCGCGGAACGTACTCTGGTTGACCTACGAGGTTCAGTAGTAACTTGATCTGAAGTTTCATGATCATCATCATTAGATTCCTCACTAATTGGTGTAGGAATCGCTGGAACTGATTTCTGTGACGAACTACTTTCTAATTCGGGAGAAGGTACGATTACCTCATCAAGTTCCACTTTCCTCCCACTCACTTCTTTCGAGAGAAACTCCTTCTCTAGAAAGTATCCATTCTTAGCAACGAATATCTTGCCGTCGGATCTGTGATAGAAGGTGCACCCAACAGTTTCCTTTGGGTATCCTATGAAGACACATTTCTCCTACTTGGGTTCGAGCTTATCAGGTTGAAGCTTTTTCACATAAGCATCACAGCCCCAAACGTTAAGAAATGACAACTTGGGTTTCTTGCCAAACCACAGTTCATATGGTGTCATCTCAACGGATTTAGATGGTGCCCTATTTAATGTGAATGCAACTGTCTCTAAAGCATAACCCCAAAACGATAGTGGTAAATCGGTAAGAGACATCATAGATCGCACCACATCTAATAAAGTACGGTTATGATGTTCGGACAAACCATTACGCTGTGGTGTTCCAGGTGGCGTGAGTTGTGAAACTATTCCACATTGTTTCAAATGAAGACCAAACTGATAACTCAAATATTCGCCTCCCCGATCAGATCGTAGAAACTTTATTTTCTTGTTACGATGATTCTTTACTTCACTCTAAAATTCTTTGAACTTTTCAAATGTTTCAGACTTGTGTTTCATCAAGTAGATATACCCATAGCTGCTCAAATCGTCTGTGAAGGTCAGAAATTAACGATACCCACCGCGAGCCTCAACACTCATTGGACCGCATACATCAGTATGTATGATTTCCAATAAGTCAGTTGCTCGCTCCATTAATCCGGAGAACGGAGTTTTAGTAATCTTGTCCATAAGGCATGGTTCGCAAGCACCAAGTGATTCATAATCAAGTGAGTCTAAAAGCCCATCAGCATGGAGTTTCTTCATGCGCTTTACGCCGATATGACCTAAATGGCAGTGCCACAAATAAGTTGCATTATCATTATTAACTTTGCATCTTTTGCCTTCAATATTATGAATATGTGTATCACTATGATCAAGATTCAACAAAAATAGACCACTCATCAAGGGTGCATGACCATAAAAGATATTACTCATATAAATAGAACAACCATTATTCTCTGATTTAAATGGATAACCGTCTCGCAACAAACAAGATCTAGATATAATGTTCATGCTCAACACTGGCAACAAATAACAATTATTTAGGTTTAAAACTAATCTCGAAGGTATTTGTAGAGGTAGCGTGTCGACCGCGATCACATCGACTTTGGAACCATTTCCCACACGCGTCGTCACCTCGTCCTTAGCCAATCTTCGTTTAATCCGTAGCCGCTGTTCCGAGTTACATATATGAGCAACCGAACCAGTATCAAATACCTAGGCGCAACTACGAGCATTAGTAAGATACACATCAATAACATGTATATCAAATATACCTTTGATCACTTTGCCATCCTTCTTATCAGCCAAATACTTGGGGAAGTTCCGCTTCCAATGACCAGTCCCTTTGCAGTAGAAGCGCTCAGTTTCAGGCTTGGATCCAGACTAGGGTTTCTTCCCAGGAGTAGCAACTGGCTTGCTATTCTTCTTGAAGTTCCCCTTCTTTTCGTTGCCCTTTTTCTTGAAACTAGTGTTCTTGTTCACCATCAATACTTGATGCTCCTTTTTTATTTCTACCTCCACAGCTTTGAGCATAGCGAATAACTCGGGAATTGTCTTCTGCATCCCTTGCATATTATAGTTCATCAGGAAGCCATTATAGCTTGGTGGCAGTGATTGAAGAACTCTGTCAATAACACTATCATCGTCAACTTTGACTCCAAGTTGAGTCAAGTGGTTGTGGTACCCAGACATTCTGAGTATGTGTTCACTGACAGAACTTTTCTCCTCCATCTTGCAGCTATAGAACTTGTTGGAGACTTCATATCTCTCAACTCGGGCATTTGCTTAAAATATTAACTTCAACTCTTGGAACATCTCATATGCTCCATGACATTCATAACGTCTTTGAAGTCCCGATTCTAAGCCGTAAAGCATGGCACACTGAACTATCAAGTAGTCATCAGATCGAGCTTGCCAGACGTTCATAACGTCAGGAGTCTCTCCTGCAATAGGCCTGTCACCTAGCGGTGCTTCAAGAAAATAATTCTTCTGTGCAGCAATGAGGACAATCCTCAAGTTACGGACCCAGTCCGTGTAGTTGCTACCATCATCTTTCAACTTAGCTTTCTCTAGGGACGCATTAAAATTCAAGGGAACGGTAGCACGGGGCATTGATCTACAACAACATAGATATGCAGAGACTATCAGGACTAAGTTCATGATAAATTAAAGTTCAATTAATCATATTACTAAAGAACTCCCACTTAGATAGACATCCCTCAACTCATCTAAACCATGTCCGATCATCACGTGAAATGGAGTAGTTTTCAACGGTGAACATTTTATCTTCATCATATCTGCTATATGATTCACGCTCGACCTTTCGGTCTCTAGTGTTCCGAGGCCATGTCCGTACATGCTAGGTTCGTCAAGTTTAACCCGAGTATTATGCATGTGCAAAACTGTCTTACACCCGTTGTATGTGAACGTAGCGCTTATCACACCCGATCATCATGTGGTGTCTCGGCATGACGAACTGTCACAACGGTGCATACTCACGGAGAACACTTGTACCTTGAAATTTTGTAAGGGATTATCTTATAATGGTACCATCATATTCTAAGAAAAATTAGATGCATAATAAAATAAACATCACAAGCAATCAAAATATGTGACATGATACGGCCATCATCATCTTGTGCTTTTGATCTCCACCTCCAAAGCATCGTCCTGATCTCCATCATCACCGGCTTGACACCATGATCATCATCGTAGCACCGTGGTCATCTCGCCAACTATTGCTTGTACTACTATCGCTAACTCATAGTGATAAAGTAAAGCAATTACATGGCGTTAACAATTCATACAATAAAGAGACAACCATAAGGCTCCTGCCAGTTGCCGATAATTTACAAAACATGATCATCTCGTACAATAACATATTACTAATCACGTCTTGACCATATCACATCACAACATGCCCTGCAAAAACAAGTTAGACGTTCTCTACTTTGTTGTTGCAAGTTTTATGTGGCTACTACGGGCTTCTAGTAAGAACAGTTCTTACCTACGCATCAAAACCACAACGATTTTTCATCAAGTGTGCTATTTTAACCTTCAACAAGGATCGGCCGTAGTCACACTCAATTCAACTAAAGTTAGAGAAACTGACACCCGCTAGCCACCTGTGTGCGAAGCACGTCGGTAGAACCAGTCTCATGAACGCGATCATGTAAGAGCATCTCCAGCCGTTGCGCCACCAAGACGCACCGAAAACCGACGCCTGGGGGCGAGCCGGCGCTAGTTTCGGCTTGGGTGTCAGTGCGATCCCAGCCACCCCCCCCCCCCCCAGGTCGCCCCCAGGCGCCCATATCGGCCCAGTTTCGGCGCTCTCAGCCCATTTTCGGCGCTTTCAGCCCATTTCCGGCGCAAAACGACCCACGCTCGACGTGTTTCGGCGTCTATTGAAATAGAATCACATAGTCGCAAATAAAATCACAGTTTCCCATACGATAGATAGATAGATAGCACACATATATCTACGATAGATAGATAGTTCACATAATCTTAATCCTACGATAGATAGATAAATAGATAGTTCACATAGTCTTCTCCTACGAACTACTACTACTCGTCATTCTCCGACTCGGACTCTGCCTCGGTGATGTCCTCCTCTGACGTCTCAGCGTAGGCGTCAAGGAACCGCTCGTCGGTGGAGTCCCAGGAGGACGCATCTCCTAGCTCGATGTTGAACTTAGCGACCGCCTTCCACGCTCGCTTGTCCTCGCGATAAGCCGCTCGCTCCTTCCTCCTCTTCTTCCTCTCCACCCTCTTCTCGGACAAGAACTGGTGCTCGTTGATGATGTCTTGCGGGAAGTTTTGGCGCCACGTCGCCATGGCTTCCTCGTCCATCTCGGCCAGGTTGAGACGGTGCGCCCGCCTACGGTTCTTCCGACGATCTTCGTCGGTGATAAGCCGAGGGGGAGGCGCCAACTCCTGTGCCCGCTCCCGAGTCGGCACGTCCGTGAAGTTCATGTCCCAACGGGAACGCCGGAGGCGCCACGCCGCAGCGTCGTACGCGCGGGCGCCCTCCTGAGTGGTGTCGCAGGTTCCGAGGCCGAGACGCACGTCGCCCGACCGAATCTCGGCAGAGTAGGTGCCGGATGGACGAACCCGGACGCCGCAGTAGCCCGCAGCTCCCCAGCGGCGAGGCAGCATGGGGGCGCAGTGCGTGTCGGTGACGAAGCAGCGAGCGGCGGAGGAAGCGGTCAAGCGCGCATCGCAGTGTGGAGAGTGCGGGGGGCGATGTGGTGCGGTGTGGCTTTCACCGGCGAGGTTGGCGGCTTTTATAGCCGGAGCTCGGGCGACGAGAGGCGCATACCAGGCGACGCGTGGCGGGCGCCCG
>LR738710.1:2546222-2570697 GCA_902687465.1 Secale cereale | reverse complement strand
GGGGGCGTCTTTCGCTAGGAATGAGGCGAACGCTTCCAACTGGGATCTTTCCTAGTCCCCACAAAGGATCATAGCATGAAACTTTGACTTCCATGGAAATTCGCAGTGATTTTATAAGTTGGTACAAATTCAACCCCAATTCAGAGCGGAAAGAAATGGCCCATTTGTTGGCTTTTGTACGCGCGTGCGTGCATGGACAGATGCTCATAGCTGATGTTATGCCATTGAAGTCGCCAAAGTGAATGGATTGTTCGGCAGTCTGAATAGGATATCAAGCTTCAAGAAATACATAAGAAAGGTCGCTTTTGCTTCCATCCACTTGGTCCATGGCGTGTCGCTTTCTGGGTAGAATGCACCAATATTGAAGATGTCTTGGTGGCAAACAACAATCTCAATATGCACATACTGTTAGACGAAAACGATGGTTGCCCCATGATTATTTTTTTAGTTTTTTGAGAAACCACTCAAACAAATAATACTAAAAAAAGGAGTATCGAAGAAAAATTTGCGCACGAATAATCAGGTTGTTTCTAGGCTGATGAAATTGCGTTATCGCACATTTGCTCTCGCGCGTCAAATAAGCGTGAATTAGCGGCACGGCCAGGCATTTGTGGAAAGGCTGATGAAACACCTTTTGTATGTGTGCGCGCGTGAGATCCTATCCATCTGACCTGGAAACAATGGTTTGACGGCGTCCATGGAAATCCAGGGTGATTTTATATCCTGTGGCTGTGCTGCAGTTTATCCTTTGCATTGATGGTTTGATTGATTGTATCGTCTCCAAATCGGCTATGTATCGTCGTTTGCATAGCAGCACTCTTTTATAAGTTGGTACAAACTGAACCCCAATTCAGAGTGGAAAGAAAAGGCCCGTATTGTACTCAGAGTGCGTGCCCGGGCAATCGTTGGACAATTTAGCCCCGTCCAAGTACACATACTACTCTAGTTTGTGAATCATACATACAATTTTCGTCATCCTGGCTAATTAGCTACGCTACAGGTTTCCATGCCCTGGGTCTGGGTGGTTGGAAGGCCCACAGCACCTTCAGTTAGCACTTAGCAGTGTTCAAGCCTTCAGTTAACGGACGGTCCAGATCATTGCAAAGTCACCCAGCAATGGCGGCGGCAACCAAGAAAAATGCCAGACCATACTTTGTGAACAATAGCATAGCAGCAAAGGGTTGCATTATCGATCAGAGCATACTCTTTTTCAGAGCCTTGACGGCACCTTCAGTTTGCAGTGTTCGCGCCTTCAGTTAACGGCCGGTCCAGATCGAGGCTCGCGACACGATCCGACGGCTGAAACATTATTTACCCATGTACCACTGTTCCATTTCGCCGTGTCGTACTGTTTACCTTCTTGCCGTTTTCAGCTTAGCTATATAGGCCAGAGGCTTACCTGTAATGAGCATCCATGTCCTGTGAGCTAAATCAAAACACATGCAATTCTACTTATGGCGAATATGCCATGGTTCACGCGTGCTGCACTTTCCCCCCTTTTCCGAGATTTGCGACGAAACCTACCCTAGCTGTTGAATCTGCTCCGACCCAGAAAGCGGCATGACCATTGTTAGGCATCCCTCCATGAAAAATGTAGCTTCTTTTAGGCATGCCGAGCACCAGGCAATCACACCATGCCTTTTAATTAGAGGGAAAAGGCTTGTATGCACCTTCTTGTATAAAAAGAATAATTGATGAACTTTGCTGAAAGTCTTTTTAAACACCTAAGTTTTGAAGCCCGAATTATTTGAATTTACCAAAATCATACCAAGTTTGCGGGAAAGGAAGGTGCCGTGCCCATTTCAACATAGAGAAATAGCAAAAAGGAGTACAATAATTTTTACATGTAGAAAGGAAAAAAAAAGAAAATAAACAAAAATAAAACATGAACTTCATGTCCGATGTGAGAGCTAACCGTCCACGCAAGTGTGGTCTTCCTTTGCAAGATAAGCTATGCCGAGCACAATAGTAAGTGTGGTCTCGTTGAAGGTCTTCCCATTCGATTCCTTCCACGCATTCCACATCACATAAAACATACTTTGGCATATAAATTGTTAAAGGCAAGTTTTATCGCAATTTAAAATACTCTTGCTTCACCAATCTTTCGAAGGGGTGAAGTCGTCTCGTCCCTCGGGACAGAAAACCAAGCGCATACAACTCTTCAGGCTCCACGAGTGAGCAGGGTTTGCAACGCTGGTTTAGCTGATGTCCAGGAGTTATCCCATCAAAGTCGTAGAAGTCAATGGATTGTGTGGCACTCTGAACAGGATATCAAGCTTCAAGAAATACATGCCAAAGATCGCTTATGTTTCTGTTCCGTTGGTCCATGGTGTGTCGCTTTCGGGGTAGAATGGAGTAATATTGAAGATGTCTTGATGGCAAGCTGCAATCTCAATATGCACGTACTGTTAGATGAAAATGATGCTTACCCCTTGATTTTTTTTCTTTTTAAGAAACCACTCAATTACAAATAATACCAACTAAAATAAAATAAAGGCGTACCGAAGAGAAAAATTGCGCACGAATAATCGGGTTGTTTCAAGGTTGACGAAACGGTGTTTCTTCGTTATCGCACATTCGCCCTCGTGCGTCAAGTAAGCGTGAATTAACGACACGACACGGCATGAGAAAGGGAGCGATGGACGTGGCCGATTGGAGCTGGGATTTGTGGTCAATATATCTTCCTCTTCATATTATTACTCTACTCCATTCATCCCCAAAGGGATGAGACACCATGGACCAACGGGGTGGAACAAAAAGCGACCTTCTGGATGTAGTACGTACGTGCAAGGCGAATCCAACAATCAGCATAGCAGCAGCAAAGGGTGCGTTGTTAGGCCATACTCTGTTCCAGAACCTCGACGGCACCTTCAGTTAGCATTGTACAGTCTTCAGTTTAACGGACGGCCCAGACCGAGGCTCGCTTCGCTCCCCCTATACCACTGAGGCTCCCCCTATACCACTGAGGCCATATAAGCCAGAGGCTTAGTAATGAGCATCCATCTTCTGTGAACCGAATCAAAACACATGCAGTTCCTCTTATGGCGAATATGCCATGGTTCACGCGTACTGCACTTTTCCCCCTTTCCCGAGATTTGCGACGAACCCTACCCTAGCTATCGAATTTGGGCATGACAATTGTGACGCATCCGTCCATGGAAAATGTACCGTTTCGTTGGGCATGCCAAGCACCGGGCAATCACACCATGAATGCAAACCAATAAAAGAACCAGTCATCACAATCTCAAAAAAAAAAAAAACTCATCACCCATCCAAGTTAGCAGTCTGACCCAAATTACATGGTTCTAAAATGGCACTTCACAATCTCAAATTAGCAGCATTCATGTGAACGCTGAATAATCCGGACACTAAACTCACGACAACTAACCAACTGTTCATGAGAAAACAGACAGAGGGCAGTGCAGCAGGTCAAGGTTCAGTTCACAGTCAGATCTAAGCTGTTCATCAGACAGTGGGGGACGTCACTGCAGCAGCAGCAGGTCAAGGTTCAATTCACTCCCGCTTCAGTCACAATTCAGATCTAAACTGTTCATCAGACAATGGGGTTCAGCATCTCACTACTCTGCTTCAGTCACAGCAGCGCGCTCAGCTCAGCTCATCGCATCCGGACATCCCTCATGCTTGCTCGGAATCAGATATGCACGATGCTCCAAAACTCTATTGGGCAGTCTTCGTATCAACGTTCACGATGATCACTTGACAATTAGGGACCTTCTCAGGAACTTTCTTGACTGCAGCCACTGCTGCTGCAGCGCCCGCATCATGTTGTGACAACTCGATGAGCATATGCTTCAGGCCTGACAGATGCTCAATGCCAGACACATCACTTGACTCCTTTGAAAGGCCTTCTTCAAACTTTAGCTCAAGCACTTGAACAACGGCTCTCAGCAAGGCGAAGATAGCAACGGAGAGAGATAGAGAGGAGGAATGTAGGAAATTATCATGTTACACGTTCTTGTGAGTTTATAACACCCATTTTTTGTATGAAAATGAAGAAGATGTGATGCATTATTATAATGTGATCTCGTAGAATAATTATAGGATTTAATGAATATGAATATTTATTTTCAAACACTCAAATTCAGATGCACCTTTATTCTATACCGGTGTCTACTTGTAGTACAGAGAAATCGGGTGCTTCATGAGGGTCGACGACGGGACGTGCACCGGAGCCAGAGGAGTCCAGCCCACAGAGAGCCCCTCGGGCAACAAGAACATTTGAGAGCACGAAAGGGTAGAGGGATTTGACGGGATGCCCTTGCGGGCAAGGTTGCCAATGTCAGGGTCAAAGGGGCGGCTAAAATAAGATGCACGGTTGCCATTTATCGTGGAAGGGAGGAACAACAAATAAAATGATGAGCGCGTTAGGTGTGGTGGGGGAATATGGTAGTTGCAGTTTGAAACAAAACAACTTCAACATTTTTTTAGTATCATACATATATTTACATCGAACTTGTTTTCTAGATTTCGTCGTTAGATTTGTAATAACATGTGAATAAACTTATGATAGTGTTGCTTGTCGGATTTTATAGGGACGAAGCATGATCGATCCGCGTGATTTGAGGTGTCTGTCGTCGGATCTGGAAGATAAGAAATGAATGGTTGAGATGGGCTGAAATGAGGTGATCGATCCGTGGGAGGTCGATTTCGACGAATTACAGGACACCCTCGATACTCTCGCGCGTGCGCTCCGTGAGTTATTATTTTCCATTCAATCGACAAGAGAAGGTGAAAAACGCATCCAGCCCAACCCAACCCAACCCCGCCGCTTCTCCTCCTTCCCCAACCAACCAGCCGCCGGCGACCTCATCACCCCCACCCCCACCCCCACCCCCACCGGTGACCTTCCGGCCTCCGTCCCCCACCACACCGGCGGCGCCTCCTACCCTCTTCTCCTCCCCTCTCCTTCTCTTCCTAGGAGGCACCAGATCTACTCGAGCAGCTCCGGCCAGCCCCCGGCAACGACGCACCAGCACAGTAGAGGAGGACTCCTCCCACCGCCACCGCCTCGTCCTCTTCCTTCCACCCCATCCCCTAGCCGCCATCCGCGACCAACCTCCCTCCTCGCGCCTGAAACCCTAGCCGACAGCCATGGCCACCGAGCTCCGGTTCCCTCTCCTCCAAGTCCTCGGTCGACAAGGGTAAGAATCATCTCTCTCTCTCTCTCTCTCTCTCTCTCTCTCTCTCTCTCTCATCTTATCCATGAACGCAGCACAGTAGCAGTGCATCGTGAGGTCTGCAAGAGTTCTCCAGTACAACAAGGAACAGCCGGTGTTCAGGGCAATGTCCTCGTTGCAGTTCCTGTACGCGTGTTCGTGCTCCTGCAGGTGGATGTGTTGCTGGGTGTGCTTGTTCGTGCATAGTAGATGGGTTGCATAGATTGGTTGTACTAGTAATTAGGGCAGAAGATTGTGCATAGTAGATGGGAAATTTCGATTCTCAGTTGCCATTACTAAAAAAATGGAACTTTCCTCATCGTCAAATGACATGGCCTGTAGATTATGCAGGTTAATTAGAGTAGTAATTTTGTTTGTTTTACCAATTAAGTCAGATTTCATTTTTGGAATTTTATTCAAGAGCGCTGTGAATTGAACGATTAAGATTCATTTGCGCAACAGGTCGACCTTGTCCTCCAAAGGAAGAAAGATTATAGAAAACTCAAGTTAGATTGGCAGTGAACCATACTGACCAAAGTCAATGTTTACCATGGAATGTGCATTCATATTGTTTATTCCTTTTGCTACTACTTGTACCTTCATTGATGATCAATTGATGCTACAGGGATTCATTCTCCATGGTGTACGTCTGCTGCTGAACCTTCCCTTCTTGCTGCAACTCCTCACGTGTTTCCATCAAGGTGATAACTGAACGCTCCTCTGTTGGGAAGTGTCCCTTTTTGGCCCTGTGCATCTCTGAGTAGTATGCCTTTTATCATCTCCTACTAGTATGCATTTTACCTCTCTGGAAAAAAGTACGTCTTTTACTTTGCTGGTATTTGGCTGGGATCATGCCACTATATTTTTTTAGAGTTGACTGTGATTTTCTTCTATACATGCGACTATGACTGTTGTTCAAAAATACAATCACGTGCCATGTTGTCTAGATTAGCACACAGAGAAGGCACAGTTATGTACTTGCCCATGGGTGGCTTTTGGTGTCCTGACCTATGTGCTGTGAGCCTGTGACTGCGTAGGTTTTGCTGGATCGAAGGATGATTGTTGGATTTTGTACGCGCACAACACCCTCCATGTAGCAGCATGTATTTTGATCAATGAACTGGTTTGGGTTCATGCTGCTAGAGGTTTTGCCTTTCGTAGTTCACAATTTAATGCAGCGTGAGTGAAGGTTTCCATTTTGACGTCTCATCGGTCGTCTAATAGTATGTATGTATGTATGTCTTTCACCACCCTGAAAAAGGCTTGTTCTTTACAGAAAGAGGCTAGGATTACTATGTTTATGCATTGTCAGTGAGGTGACTCTGTATTTGTTCTGTACGTGCAAGCATTGTCTGTCCTTCCTCTGTTCTGAGATCACATGCCATGTTCTAGTAGATTAACAAACCATAAGTGGCTTGGAACAATTTTACATGCACCTTGGACTATTTTTAGTAATGTCCTCTGATAGGCATTTCTTCACTTTCATCACTGTAATAATATTAGCTATTCCCCCAGTTCCCAAATATTTGTCTTTCTAGAGATTTCAACAAGTGACTACATACGAAGCACTCTAAAATATGACTACATACATCCGTATGTTAGTCCATTTGAAATGTCTAGAAAGACAAGTATTTAGGAACGGGGGCAGTACTTAGCTTTGCATGCTTTCACCTCTTGCTCTGCTTTCCTTATTGGATTGATTAGCATTAGAGATGGATGTTCCTTCTAATGTCATTCATGGAGCTGTCCTCCACATACATCACTGATTCATCCTTCCATAATACACGCTCCGTTCCTAAATATAAGACGTTTTGGCAGTTTAATCTAATCTGAATCTGTTATAGTCATGATTTTTATTCCACAGTTGAACTCTCGAGTATTTTTTAAGAATAGAAATGTCCACTATAGGTTTTTCTTTTCTATCAATCTCTATAATATTAGCTTCCTTGATTGCTTTCACCTTGTTGGCACACTTTCCTAGGAGGATTGATTTAGCTATAGCTATGGATTTGCCTTCTCATGGCATTCATGGAGCGGGCTTTTTCCCATAGCATTACTGATTTATCCTTCCATAATGGAACCTTCATTTTGCCTTTATATGATAGAAAATATTATGCTTTGTTCATCTGATTTGAATTCAGCAGTTTGCTTGCCATGTCCATATTGTTTTGGTGGCATACTAAGAAGCCATGTATGTACTTCTGTAGGTGTTCTCAATCGCTGCTGACAGCTAGTTGCAAGTGGGCATCAAAATGTTGTAAGGTGAGCGTGAGATGGCAACATACAACAAACTGCTGGGAAAGTTTTACCTTGTCAGCATCCCACCAGCACCAAGGGGCTCGCCATAGTTTGAGGTCGCGTTCTACATCGAGGCAAGAAATGCCAGGTTGGTAACCATGCTGTCATTCCTCCTAGATTAGTATACTAATGGTTCTCAAGTGCCATGATTGTTGGTTACTCCACCAGTTATATATATTGTGCTACATGTTCTTTTCATTTCCATGTTGGTTTCTCTGTTTGCTATCATTGTCTTATTTGAGATATTTATGTGATGATGGTTTTGTGTCGGGAGTCATTGATAGATGGTGCTGACTCAACTTTTGTATTCATGATTGTTATTCAACATTTGAGCTTTGGATTGTCCTTTAGTCATGTCCTCTGATATTATCTTCTTTAGTTTCAATCTCTGTAACATTAACTTGCTTGAATTCACCTCTTAGTCCATTTTTCTAGGAGGACTGATTAGTATTAGCGATGGTTGTGCCTTCTGTTTTAATGCATTGAGCTGGCTTCCCCATAGCATTACTGACTTGTGTACTTATCAAGTAAATCATTTGGCACTTTACTTTATCCGCTGATTTCTCATTCTTCTCCGGAAGAAGAAACCTCAACTTGCTTGGTTACCTGTCAATGGGCATATGTGTGTGCTAATAATTTAATGTTTTGACAAGTGGAGCAGTAGGAGCACACACTCATGATCTACACTGTTTCTTCACATTGATTATTTGTGTCTTTTCTGGTGATGACAAACTGCTTTAAATTGACTATGAACTGTACTAGTGAGTTTGATAGGGCGGCTGTACAAATGTAGGCTTCTGTGAATTTTTTAAATTCTTGTTTAGTTAACTGCACTGTTAAAAAATATGTTTGTAAGAAACTTCTATGAGTTTTTGCAAAGGATTCTAGATGTTTAGTATTTTTTCTTTTAAGATAACCACCATGACTTGATATTTGTAATCTGACTAGCTACTCCTTTGCAATTCTTTGTAGTGGCTTTAATACAAACTTAGACCCATCACTCTCGTTGGCTCTCAAGTACAACGAGAACTAGCAAACCAGAATAGTATGCAAATTATTTTACCACATAATTGTCACACAACTGGTGTGAACTATAATACTTACATTTTGACTATTAGGTGCAGATGATAGGCAATATTTCTGCCAGTGAAGATCTTAGTGGGCTGACCACTGGAATTTGTCGATATGCTCCAGGAGTCAGCTAGCTTCGTCTTTAGTGCAAGACACAAGATGGAGGTCCAGAGTGGGCACCTATAGGTGCAATGTTTACATCAGGCGGCGCCAGCACCCCCATGGAGGTAGTGGCGTTGCCGGCGCCTCCGCTGCTTCCCCGCAGTGACCACTTCTTGCATAGGTAAGCAGCTCGGTCGGTCTCTCTCCTTTGCTTTATATTCATCTTTGTGTGCCCACGGCGGTCCATCCATGGTATATTTATTTCCATGGCAATTGTAGGATTCTGGGTCATGTTGATGGTCTGATGTGAACGCTTGTGCTTCATGATGATTCTGGTATAATAGTTAGTACATTTAGCCCTGAAATGTAGTCATGTGAGTTTTTCTCTTTTGCCGCTGTAGTTGGGTGGTGTGCCGAGTGCGCTGTGAGTGTTTCCCTTGTCGATGTGCTGGGCAATGTATCACCATTGGCCTTGTCTAATCAAAGCATGTTCTCAACTTGGTCCATGTAGTGTGCATTCCTTTGAGAAACATATCTCATACTGTTTGTTCCCTTTGTTGTTGGTGTTTGCATGTTGAATTACTTAACCTTTGCAATCTATCCAATTAGTCACCATGTCACATTTTTTCAAATGATGGTTACTTAGTTATTAGTTATTGTGGTTGTAAATACTGCAATTTAAGGATCACAATATTTTTCATTTGTACAGTTTGGACATTATGTTGTACCTTGGTTCACTTTACCTTAAACTAAAGACCTTTTTTAATGTTGTCCACCCGATCCATGTTACTCTTTGAGAATTTGATGGCTTATTTGAGGATGTTGTTCTCCTTATGTGACAATCTAAGAGATCATTAATAGCTTCTCTACTGTGGATGCTTGTACTTGACAATTTGCATTTAATTGAAAAAACGTTGTAGTTCAGAAAATGTGGAGATTTCTTTAACTGAAATTTTATAGTCTGGGTCTGTCATAACTTCATGAATAATGGAATGCTACCATATCAAATGTTCAAACTTGACAAGTTAGTCCTTTTCGTCGTTCTTAAATTAGAAACTATCCACCTTGGTCACTTATGAATCTTCTTCTTTCTCTCTCTAACCAGGTTGCCGTCGCCACCCAAGACCAAGCATGCCTCCTCCATAGTCGCGCGCCAGGAGAGAAAGAGAACGGAATACTTCCTCCGCCTTGCTTGTAGGGATGCTTATAGTGTGCGAATATGAAGAAATATGGGCGCCTGAGGTATGGCCAAAGCCTTTGCATCGGTTTTGTTTCGAGTAGCTCCCTCTCTCTACTCATGTCCATGAACATGGCAACTCTGAATCTCAAGTGGCTGCCTACTTTGTGTTTGCAGGTAAATGATTTCATCTCCATAGATGACAATTCGTACTCGAGGCAGCAGATCCTGAGTATTTAGGGAGAAGAATATCATCAACTGCATGGCATGGAACCTCATTGTCCCCATGCCATACGTCTTCCTGGTGCAGTTTGGTTTGCTAAGGCCACCGGAAGCGAAGGAGGTAAGAAGAACTAGACTTTGATCCTCTCTTAAGTTGCATGCCTGATGTGCCATGGAATTTGCATTGTATGAAGTACTTAATTTAATTTCCTCCTTGTTCTTGTGAATGGGTGCAGCTTAATTATTGTATTTATATGCCATCAATCATTCAAGCAGAATCTTTTCATTAAAAATCTGAGAATTGACATATGTTGGAGGCTGTGTAGGTCAATTTCAGCACTGTTTGCTACTTTCAATTATTAAACATGTATTTTTGTTCAAGACTTGCGCGTTGTGTGTCGGCCATCGAGCCGTGGATATCTGTGGCATTGATTGTCTAAGTATGGTGCCATGCGTAATTACTCTAGGAATGTTGACGCGCGTGTTTTAGGCTTAGGCTTTCTAACTATGAGATATGTTAGTTGAAGGTCATAATGTTGAATTATTTCTTACTAATCATAGGCCCTGCAGGCCTGGACTATGTCAATCGTTGCTTGCTTACATGCGTGGGTTGAGTTTCTTATCATATTCTTGCCATGCTATATCCAGAAGCACTTCTGTTCCATGTTCTCGCATATGAAGAATTCATCATGTCCAGCGTGGGTTGAGTCGTATGTATTATATTGACACATGACATTGTTATAATGTTCTTAAACTTACTCACTTGCAGGTTGGTACTTTTGATAATATTCGGCTCCTACGCAAGCCATCAAAGCTTGGCACATGGGCGGGAAACATATAACGCGCCCATGGCTACTGGATCGGTTGGTGCCTGAGGTCGATGGAAAGCTCTCTTCTCCACCATCACTACCAACGACGTGCTTCGGCCTCGGCTACAAACGTGGAAAGGTATATCCTCCTCTGTTCCTTCCCTTGCTCTGGGTACATGGTTATCGAGCCATGGTATAGCTTTGGGTCTTGGCTTTCGTGCCATACTGCCATGGCTACTTTGGTTTTCTTTTTGGCCTTCATGTCCCCAATCGGGCTTGGTAGTGCTTGTTGTTTACTAGTTAAGCGACTTGATAGTGCTCTAGATCCTTTCTAGCTAGGTATATTGACTTGTGTACGTATCAAGTAAATCACTTGGCATGTTACTTTAGCAGCAGATTTCTCATTCTTATCAGTAAGAGGAAACCTCTGCTTGCTTGGTTACCTACCTGTCAATGGCCAAGCATATGTGTGTGTTGATAGTTTCAGGTTTTGACAATTGGAGCAGTAGGAGCACACAACACATAGATGATGTGTTTATCTTGATCTGCACAGTTTCCTCACATTATTTATTTCCGATGATGATGAATTGCTTCAAGTTAAGTATCAAATGTACAAGCATTAATCCATGTGCAAATCGAGTACTCTAACCTAGAAGATATGTACGCTTTACATTGCTTGGACAGTTTGCAATCTTGCTCGTGTACAAATCCAGTACTCTAACCTACAAGATATGTACACGGTATGGAGTACTTGATATGCTTAATTTTTTTCCGACCTTGAAGATACGCTTTACCAGGTGAAGAAGATACTGTCAGGGTCCTTACTGATGGAGGAAGTTTGATTTGGGTGGATTGAGGAGAATAACAGTGGCAGGAGAGATTTCAGAGAAGGCAGGTGGATGATGGAGGCGGATAGTAAAAGGTGAAAACATAAATGGAAAAGTAGATCTTGCACATTTATATGCAAAAATAGATCGCTTGTTGTTTTTGTACAATGGATTTTGACTAATGGCCTGTTGTTTGTGTACGATTTTGACTAATTCACTGTCTTGGTCCAGATTATATGGACAAGTGCTCAGCATCATCCTCTACAAGCACTCAAGCAGCACCATGGCCTGGCAGCAGGTGCGTATGATTTGAATCCACAGTAAATACCCTTTTTTTTGTTTGTCTCTAGTCTTGATCATATATGCTTCTTGTGATCCTTGATGCAGGCTGCCGGGTAGCAATTCGACTACAATGATTTCCATGGGTATGACTGCCTTCTCTCTCCAAAAAACTTGTTGAACATGTTTCTTGTTTTCATAAGCAATTCATGCGAACTTTTTTGGAATCCCAAATTCTTAAATGTTTCATTTGTTTTGCAGCTTTGTTCATGGACGGATGGATTACGAAAAGTTCACTCCGACGCCTCCCCTGCGGCGAATCCTAAGGACACCCCTCTTGACTTTAGCATAGGTAAGCCACTTGGTTTCTATAATCTTCCTTCTCTTATGCCCTGGTCCTTGAGCCGTGGTAACAATTTGGCATGGCTTGAGTTCTGTGACATGCATACATGAAACCGTCCATAGAAGTTTCACATTGTACGCTAATTATTGCAATCCAGCATGTGTATTTAGTTAGTTGTGTAAGTATGAAATCTTTGCAACACTTGTTGAACATTGGGTAAACGTCTTACTATTGATTATGGTCTCTTTTCACCAAGAGTTGTTATTTCTTCAAATGGTCTCTTTCATGTGTTTTGTGTTAGATGATAAATCTTGATGTATGTTGCTTCATTGGGGACTACAGCAACGTGATTGATGGAACCTAGCATGCATTTGTGCTTACATAGTTTTGGTGATTCTGTTAATTAATTTTGCGCATGCTTTGCTTGTTTTTTCAGTGAAGTGGCTATACCTAGATTCAGTGCTGGAATACCTGCATGCCCCAGCATGTGCCAACGAGCCGTGCCCCCCACACCTCGGTGTGGCATGGTGGGGTGATGACCGAACTGTTACCACCTTGCACTTTTGCCGTAGGTGCCGATGTCGGCAGGAGGGCGGTGTCAGCGTCACAACGTCCATGTATGGCTTGGCGTCCACTACTTTAGCTTCCCCTGCAGCGAGTTGGCAGTGGTGTCAGTCACAACCATGGTGATGGTGTCCGCCTTGTCCTCGGTTCTGGTGAGTTCCTGGTCTCCTCACTCTCCCTATGCCTTGAGATGGTCTGGCCATCGAGCTGTGGCCGTTCTTTTTGCGGGCCATTGAGCCAATGATGTTTGGTTCGGTATGTGGTCATGATGTCTGTGGTCTTCCGGCATGGAGTTTGGTCTTGTGATTGTGATGATCGTGTCGCTGAGATTGGTCCATGTGCTATTTATTGGAGTTTGATTCTGATTTAGGATCTCAGCATGGTACCGTCTAGGGTGTATAACTTGATATGAAAAGAACAAATATGTTTACTGCACTTGCTTTATGATTTAGTACTGCTGGTCCATGTTTAATTTGAGTGGATTGCCATGCCAGTTTTTTTACTTCTGCATGATTATGCAGGATTCAGTTTTGTTCTGATTATCTGGTTGTATCAGAGATTTATTTAAGAGGTTTTTGTAATTGATATAAAGTGGTGTTTGTAATATATACATCAAAGTAAGTTAGAATGTTCCAACATATCTGATGGCTAACCCTGACAGGATTGTCTGTTCCGTCCCTTGGTGGTTAGGAAAGTATATGTTTTGTTTTGTTTCTGCACGATGCTAATCTCGAGCTTGTCGGATGGATCTCGGTCCCTCGTGATGAAGAAAAGCCCCAATACTGTGCTAGATGTACACTGCCATTCAGTGTTGCAGGCTGTGACACTACGTGTGGATGAGTGACCTGTGTCAGAGTAATGGATACATTCATAACTTGTTTCCTATCCTTGTTACTTGTTTTGGATCTCTTGTTGATTGTTGGCGGTGATTAGAATCTTGGCCGTCCTTCTGATTTACTCATGAAGTACAAGGGGGAACATGGTTCAATTTCTTAATACGAGCCGTTGCAAATACCAAATTCCTTAATCCTTATCTTGGTCCCTTGTTTTTGTTCTTTCTATTCAGTTGTTCAGTTGGTGTATGTGCTCTGGTTTGTCATGGCGGTGATGATGAACACTTTCAGCAAACATGCCGGTTCTACTTCTGTCTAGGATTTAGGCATGCTACGTTCTAGGGTGTAGAACCTGATATGAAAGGAACATATCTTTTTACTCCACTTGCTCTAGTGTTTAGAACATGCTATGGAAGGATCACATTTTTTTACTTCACTTGATGTAGGGTTTGGTAATGGTCAATGCCTAATTTGAGACGATTGTTGTGCCAAAGGCTATCAAATTGAATGAAATGCTGGTAGTATAAATTCATGATTGTGAAATACTTAAAATAAAGAAAATTGTTGTTGATGATATCCTTTGGGTTTTACATATATTTCTTGGTATGGTCCAGATTACATGTGATGTTGGTATTTGTAATGTGTTAAACTGTTATTGACTTCATGCATGTGTTGTGCTTCAGAAACGATGTAACAATGTTGGTTGTGTCGTAACCCTCCATGTCCGGCTAGTATGGCTCGATGGATACCTCCTCCTCCCTATCTCCCTGTGCCCTGAGATGGTCCGGCCATCAATCAATGATTTAGGGCTTGGTTCTGTGGTCATGTTGTTTGGTGTGGTCTTCTGGTCACCACAATCTTGTGATTCTGATGATCAGATCATTCAAATTGCTCATGTGTTGAACTGTTTGTTAGGCTCTTGCATCACTACTGTGTATGCTATTTCTTGGGTTTCGATACCTGATAGGAAAGGAACATATCTTTTTACTCCGCTTCTGTAATGTTTAGAACATTAGATGGAAGGAACGTATATTCTTTACTTCACTTGATGTAGGGTTTGGTAATGGTCAGTGCCTAATTTGAGACGATTATCGTGCCAGTGATTTTACCTTGTTAATGGCTATCAAATGAAATGAAATGTTGGTTGGATGAATCCATGATTGTGAAATGCTTAAAATAAAGAAAATTATTGTTGATGATATCCTTTGGCTTTTACATATATTTCTTGCTATGGTCCAGATTACATACATTTTTTTGGTTATGTGTTCCATCCTCTGCTCTTTGGCCCAAATGTTGTGTTGCGAGTGTCTGAAACGGGGGCCTTTTATGATCTTTGCTTTGTGGGACTGCACTACAGATGATGCGACTTTTGGATTCGAAAAAAAGATACTAGTAGCTCCTCTAAGCTTTCTTTAATTCCCGTGATAATTGCTATTGGACATAGTTATGTACTTCCTTGCACCCGCAGTACTTCTGTGTGAGTGTGGAGTTTGATCGATGGTGATCTGGCTGTGGTAGTACTTTGGTGGCAAGCTATGCCACCAGTTTTTCAAGACAATGCTTATTATTTTCGCAAACTTATGTACAGTGAATGGGTATGCTTGTTTTATCTCCTTCATCTTCTTTCCTTTTGATCCAAGTTGTGGAGGAAAGCATGTTGTTGTTGTGGTCGCATGTAGCATACTATTTCTATTGGTAGTATCAGCGAACATTTGGTGTGATTACTGTCATCTCTGAGAATTTCTAGTGTCTTTTTGGACGCACTCATAATATGAAACATATAGTTTGTGAGGCTACTTTGGTTTCTGAGTCTATGCATTGCATTTTGCTGTGCAGGAATACCAGCTGTTCACAGACTTCATCATCGATGGTGCAGGGATTCGTTCTCCATGGTGTGCATCTCGTGGTCAACCTGCTCTAACTCCTCACATCATGTCCAGCAAGGATTCGTTCTCCACGTTAATACAAAGTTAGTACGAACTTGATTCACTTATTTTGGGAAAGAGGGAGTAGATGATATTTGATTCTTAGTTCTTTTTTACTAAGAAGATATATATTTGATGGAAAAAAGCTTGTCTTGCTTTGGTGGTAAGTGTCTGGAATCATGTCGCTATATTGCCATAGAGCTGACTATTAATTTTTTTCTCTACATGCAACTATGTGTAACTATGGTTCATAATCATATGCCATGTTCTCTAGATTAGCAAACTGTCAATGACTGGGGAACAATTTTCCATGCCCATGGGTGGGGTAAATAGAGAAGGCGTTTGTGTTTGTGGACGTAGCAAACGGTCAATAATATTGTGCTGACTCCTCATCTATAGTCATGATTGTTATTCTACAATTGAACTTTTGATCATTTCTTAGAAATCTCTCATAGATTTTTCTCTTCTATCAATCTAGTTTAGTGTCAAAAGCGCTCTTATATTATGGAACGGTGGGAGTATGTAATATTAGAAATGTCCTCTGTTTTCTAGAAGCACATATCCTAATAGCAGCATGCCTTTTTTCTGTACATGCAAGTATGACTGTCGATCGTAAACAGAGAAGTTCCCTGTCTTGTCATGCTACTAGAGAATACATATGGTTGATGCTCTTCAATCATCGATTTGGCACTGCCATGGTTTACTTTCAGCTTATAACTGTGAAGCATATGATACTATACTGCCATGGAACGTCGATTCACCGCCTTAGCTACCTGTAGCCGTTCAATAACCAAACCGGTATGGGATGTGGTGTTCAACTTCACTTGACACCTTGAGGTGTGACAATAATCTGAAACATGACACTCCCTCCGATCTGAATTAATTGATGCAACCTTTTTACAACATTGTATAGAGGTTGTATAAAGGCGGCGTCAATTAATTTGGATCGGAGGGAATACTAGTTTTACTGAAACTTTGCACCAGTATCAGTTTCCACGAAGGGATCGCTTGTTCAGTCTACACCTTGAGGTGTCACAATAAACTAAAAACAAGATACTACTTTTTCTGAAATATGCACCACTATCAGTTTGCAGGAAGAGATGGCCTGTTGTTTATCTATGGTTGTGATGAGTCCGTGCCGTCGTTTGACAAATTCATTCTTTGGTGCTCCAGATTATATGGTACAAAAGTTCAAAAAGAGCGTTCACCTATAGCTCTGCATCATCCTCTACAAAGCAGCCAAGCAACACCATGGCTTGACTGCAGGTGCGTATGATACAGATGGCGATGGATGCTCCCTCCTCGTCTCCTCCGCTGTACGGGCGGAAGGAGCCGCGGCCGTCACTAAACAACGCCCCCTCCTAGGCGTGCCGTTGGAATCGGTCCGGCTTTTATCTAATAAATGCGCCCCTCCCAGAAGTCGCGACAGTGTCGCGATAGTACGAGAGGAACCGTTGATTCACACAATTGGTCATCGCGCTTGGTTGAAAAGCCAGTGGCGCGAAGCTACCGTGTGCCGGATTATGATTGAACGCCTCTAAGTCAGAATCCAAGCTAGCATGCGACGCCTGCGCCCGCCGCCCGCCCCGACCCACGTTAGGGGCGCTTGCCGAGTAAAGTCTATTTTAAACCCTGAATTTGTAGAAGCGGTCCGAATCAGACCCTGAACTCTGAATCCCTGAAGTTGACACCCTATATTCAGTGATCCCGGCCAATTCAAACCCTGAACCTGTTTGTGGCACCAGGAAAGAGATAATCCCGACCAGGATGACCTACTTCTATCACTGACTATTCAGACCCACACGTCATATCAATCTTCTTCCCCTTTTCTTTCCTCTCTCTCACCTCACGACAGATCAGTTAAAAGAGCCTGACTACATAATGTGCATGCTTGCTCGGGTCCGGCACCGGCCGCGGTAGCTAGCAAGGTGGCTCGGCGGGAGCCATTGTGCGGCTCTGACCAGAGAAGAGCGTCGACAAACAAAAGAGAGGAGCGCCAATGAGGTGCGGCGTGGTTGCAGGATGCGCCTACGGCAGGAGTCGAACGTAGGGGGCATGGAGTGCAGGTCCATCTCGACATTGACGACACGGTCGACTGGGCCCTGGGGAGGCGAGCAGGCAGGTCGGCGCTAGTAAGTCGTCGTTGGTGTACGTATCAGTTTTCACGGTCAGGTCCATGGAGTACGTGGGCGTTTGAGCTGGCGCCGGTGTTTGTTGTTCGGCCCATTTCCTCGCTACATATACATACAAACTACCCATAGTGCCTAAGCAGCTGGATCGATTTTCTAGGTATGCAACGCACACACTCGTACGTAGCTAGCTTTACACTAGCCAGCTACACGCGCATACACGCACGGGCGCAGGTCGGTTGACCTCGCCGGAACACACGCGACACGGCCAACACTGTCGCTATTTGTCTTTCCCCGTCATTCGTGAAACGGTTGTGTTGCTGTGCGGGTCCCTGTCTCACGGCCGCGGTTGTATCATGGCTGATGCAAAGTTTGCGCGCGCGAGAAGACTGGCGTGGCCTGGCTTTTCTTTTCAAAATAATGGAGCTATTATACGGGGAAGAGAAAGGAAGGAGAAGAGAGATGTGGGCCAACATAGTCAGCTAGAGTAGTGTGTGATCCCGACCGGGATCGTCTTTCTCCTTGTGTGCCAAACAACATCGAACAAGTTTGGAGGTTCAGATTGACCGGGATCATTAAATACAGGGTGTAGACTTCAGGGATTTAGAGTTCAGGGTTTGATTCCGACCGGCTCTACCAATTCAAGGTTTAAAATAGACTTCACTCGCGCTTGCCTAACGTTTGCGTTTTACAACGTTGCCACTAGTACGCTACTACACCCGTTACCACTATTAACACCTCCGCCATTATTGCCACCAGTACGCTACTACACCCGTTACCACTATTAACACCACCGTCCTTCATTGACTTAGGTTTGCGTTTTACAACGTTGCCACTAGTACGCTGCTACACCCGTTACCACTATTAACACCTACGCCATTACTACCGCTTTGCCACCGGTGCCCTTATTACCACCGTTGCCACCATTACCGAGGTACCACCGTTGCCACCATTCCCGCTTTGCCGCCTGCGCCCCTGTTGCCACCATTGCCACCATTATCGCGGTACCACCGTTGCCTCTGCCGCAAACATTGCCTCGATTGACACCTTTACCGCCGGTGCCTCATCACCACCGTTGTCGCTTTTACCGATTTCCGACCGGTGCCTCTATTGCCACCATTGCTGTTTTTTGCGAGGAAACTTGCAACTCAAGTTTGGGGGAGGCGGGCGACGACCCAACCTTATGAATATTCGGACTATAACAGTTCCGATGAACATTCACTTACTTAGGCTGTACCTCATAGTTGGGTTGTACCTTCCTCAGGTGTCAAATGTGATGCTGTACCTGGTCATTCAAATCTTACCTCCATCTCGGTACAACAAGGAGCTTACTGTCTGTAAGTAGTACTACTTCTGTCATTAAGTCTCTCTATATAGTTGATCTTCATTGCATGTATTTATAATTATCCTCACTATATTCTGCCAAGCGTTGCCGTTTAGCACATAGCCCGGCACCACTTCATCACTTTACCACCGTTAACACTATACCGGTAACACAATTAACGCAAATTTCTCTTTACCACCGTTCCCACTTAAAGGTTTGTTGAATCCTTTGACACTAGACAAAATGTGCCATGAGGGTGTCTAGGGTTGTGTTTCGCCGAGAAGTCGGGGGAGGGGGGGGTCGAGAGGTTGCCTAGCTAGTGTCAAAGTATTGAAGATTTCCATGACTTCATCATTTGCCAGAAGTAACCGGGGCATGTTGGTACGAAGTTATGCAAAGATGTTCTGGAACGGAGTTCCTGATAGGATAATCCGTCTTTTGTTACGGATTATCTTATCTGGGACTTCGTTCCAAAACAACTTTGGAGAGCTTCGTACCATCATGCTACTGTTACTTCCACCTATATTGCATCGTTTGTTATTTACTTTTGAGTCGACAATACTCAATATATATCTTCTTTGGTTATTTGACAGTACGACATAATTTAGATGTATGCATTTGTTTATCCTTTTTGTTAAAAAAATACTATGTCATTTGTTTGGTCAAATCATTGTTAGAATTCTTCTTTTTTGCATGGTAATACGTGTCTCATTCACATCATCAAGATCAAAGTACAAGTCACGTAAGGATCGACATGAAAAAACTGTAAAGATAACATGATATCTCTGAGCTTGACACCAACGCCCATCATCTGCCTCCTGCACCACCAGATTAGCCCTCCCGAAGAAGAACAGAGGGTGGCGGAGGCTCCGCGATGGAAACTGGGAAAAAAACTTCTGTTCTGGGGTTTTTGCGTCACGGAGATAAATACGGGTCAAAGTAGGGCACCAGAGGAGGTGGGAGCAGCCCAGGCGGCCTCCCGGCGCGGCCAGGGGTGGGGCCGCGCCGCCAGGGTGCCTGGGCCCCCCTGGCTGCCCTCTGGTCCATCTTCTGGCACAAGGTTCCTTCGGGTGCGTGGATTTTCTGTGATTTTTCCTGGAATTTTCTGAGATACCTAAAAATCCGTTTTCCTGCACACAATAAAACCATACAGGCAGCTCTGCTGAAAACAGCGTCAGTCCGGGTTAGTTTAGTTCAAATCATGCAAGAATGAGGTCAAAACAATAGCAAAAGTGTTTGCAAAAGTAGATACGTTTGAGACGTATCAGCGGCCGGCGCGTGTGCGAGGGCGTCCACTGGAGGGAGAAGGAGGAGGGGGACAGCGCCGTGGGGAGTTGCGGACGCCGAGGCGCATTGAACGGCGCGAGGGGGGAGCACGAGGTGGTCGGGAGCGATGGATTGGGCGAGGCTACAGTGCGGGTGCGCCCTGTATAGCGCGCTCTGGAGCGTGCTTATGGCATGCCACGGCATGCCGTTGGCTCACTGGGCGTGTCCGCCGTGTCTGGGGGGTCCAGCATGAAGTAAACAAACCAGCTGTGGCTTTGGATGCCTTGGATGTCCAGTGAGAGAGGAGGGAAGCTGGTAGATGGGTAGAACTGGGCTGTCCAGCAAGGTAATTTAGGGTTTTCACCCTTCAATCATGGAGCTCTGATCCTGGGGAGGTTACTAGGGGTAGAATGTAACTAGGTGAGGCTGTGGTAGAAAGTTGAAGCAAAAGTAAATAGTAAAAGAGGTCAAGATGATGGTTTTGGTAAAATGGCAGAAGGTGTTTGATCATGTTTTGGGCAAGCAAATGATCTCCACTGGCCATGACACTTAACAGGATTGAATGTCATAAGGAAATAGGGTGTTTCACCAAATTTGGGCTTGTTTGAAGAAACTAGCCAATGTAACTTTGGTGAACCCTAGAATTCAACAGAAATGGTTTTACCATGTTTAAGTCAAGCTAATCATCTCCCCTTGATGCACCACTTGGTGTAGTGTCATCATTTGGGTTTATGATCATGCCCACAAAGTTTGAAGCCCCAGGTAAAAAGTTGGTAATGTAAAGTTGTTCAAATTTGAATTTGAACAGAAATGGTTTTGGGGTATTCTGATCAAGTTACCCTTCTCCAAAACTTGTGCCATTTGGTCTAGATGCCTTATTATACCATTCTAGCATGTGCACCAAGTTTGAGAGCATTTGGGTAAGTTTGGCAATATAAAGTTGCTCAAACTTCATATATGGACAGAATGGTTTTGAAGGGTTTTGAGGATGTTATCTTGCTTCCCAAGGCATGGGGCTTGGCAAGATCATCAAATATGTCATATGCGACATGATAGAATTTCCCTGGAATTTTTAGAGAATATTTCCTTTGTAAATATTTCAAAAGCTTGAAATATCCAGAAAGGGTTTCTGAGGGATTAGCCCATTATTGTGGACATGACCAAGTGTTGAAGCTCTTATATATGGACAATATATGTCCTATGAGTCTCCCTGAATTTTGGCAAATATTTTTGAAATAATTTTTCCCTATTAAAGACCATTTCTGGCCTTAAGAAAAAGCTTTTAAATAAAATAGGAAAATAAATGCGCCCCTCCCAGAAGTCGCGACAGTGTCGCGATAGTAATTCAACCTAGTACGAGAGGAACCGTTGATTCACACAATTGGTCATCGCGCTTGGTTGAAAAGCCAGTGGCGCGAAGCTACCGTGTGCCGGATTATGACTGAACGCCTCTAAGTCAGAATCCAAGCTAGCATGCGACGCCTGCGCCCGCCGCTCGCCCCGACCCACGTTAGGGGCGCTTGCCTAACGTTTGCGTTTTACAACGTTGCCACTAGTACGCTACTACACCCGTTACCACTATTAACACCTCCGCCATTATTGCCACTACTATGCTACTACACCCGTTACCACTATTAACACCACCGACCTTCATTGACTTAGGTTTGCGTTTTACAACGGTGCCGCTAGTACGCTGCTACACCCGTTACCACTATTAACACCTACGCCATTATTACCGCTTGTCACCGGTGCCCTTATCACCACCGTTGCCACCATTATCGAGGTACCACCGTTGACACCATTACCGCTTGGCCGCCTGTGCCCCTGTTACCACCATTGCCATCATTATCGCGGTGCCGCCGTTGCCTCTGCCGCAAACATTGCCTCGATTACCACCTTTACCGCCGGTGCCTCATCACCACCGTTACCGCTTTTACCGATTTCCGACCGGTGCCTCTATTGCCACCATTGCTGTTTTTGCGACGAAACTTGCAACTCAAGTTTGGGGGAGGCGGGCGTCGACCCAACCCTATGAATATTCGGACTATAACAGTTCCGATGAACATTCACTTACTTAGGCTGTACCTCATAGTTGGGCTGTACCTTCCTTAGGTGTCAAATGTGATGTTGTACCTGCTCGTTCAAATCTTACCTCCATCTCGCTTTACCACCGGTGCCCTATTACCACCGTTGCCACTATTAACGCAGTTGGTAGCTAATACGTGAATGCAAGGAGCTCACCTCGACGGGTGCGACGGACGTGATGAGCGGAGCGCAGAGGCAACGGCGGTCGTGGCGCAGCGTCACCGGGAGGACGGTCTTGAGGTGCTTTACACCAGTGAGCCCGTCCCTGGTATTCGGACTATAACAGTTCCGAAGAACCAACAGACAGAGTAGCATCACAACAAACTTTCTTGGTGATATCGATAAGAGAAGCCCTTTCATCAATACATATATAAATAGTTTTGCTAGAACTCATCTAGCTGAGTTTTAGTTATGTCTCATTCATTTTTATAGCCATTGGATATTGACTATAAGATGCGTGTGTGCTGACCTGGCATGTTGTACTACTTTGTATTTGTTTTGTTTTTTGCATGAATGAGACCACTATATAAATCACAGAATTAACAAGCTGTCAGGTGAAACTACCATATCGTCATGGTTTCTGAGAGAGAGAGAGAGAGAGAGAGAGAGAGAGAGAGAGAGAGAGAGAGAGAGAGAGATGTTTACATTTTTTTAAGAATGGTTCATTGGATGAGACGGCCCAAGCAGGTTCTGCCAGCCACTGCTGCTTCAGATAGGAGGGATGTTGGCAAAAGAGAAGCCCTAGTACCCTTTGTAGGCATAATACGCTACTCTTGTGTAGTAGAATCAAGGTATGAACATCACTACGCCAAGCACCGTAAAGAAAATCCCTGTGTCCAGAAAAAACAGAGACATACATCAGGAACAGCTAGAGATATTGAGTGATCGATACTCTGGAACAAGTTAACAACTTGACACTCGTGCACCCGGAAAAAAAAAAGTTAACAACTTGATTCCCACAAAAAAAAAAGTTAACAACTTGACACTCATGCGCTCGGAAAGTACAAAAATGCTAGACATACAAAGATTTACAAGCTTTTACACGCTCTTTCTATCTAACAACCAATCACAAACCTCCTCCCCCTGATTTTAAGGGGGGTGGGCCGCCCCGTTCACCTATTGACCAATTAAGATTAACCCACCCCTGTAAAAGCCTGTAAACGTTTGTAGGTGTAGCATTGCTCCAGAAAGTATCTTCAAGCTGCAACAACCGTCCGTAAGTACGTATGCATCAGGCGCTTCCTTACAAATTAAAGTTGTATGCATCAGGCGCTTACCAACATTCCGCAGAAGGACTTGACATATCTACGGATTGAAGCAAAACAAAAAATGCTCTTCAGAACTTATCTGCAGAATTGTGTACGTCTAAATCCCTCTTTTCTACTGTATGATCTGCAATTCTGCATAACCAAATACCTTATCTGCAGAATGGCCTAAACTAAAGACATACACAGTTAGTTCAGCCCGACATGCAAAACTTCAGGATCTTCGATTTTTATTCGAACCAGCATTACAAATGAATACACTATCGGAGGTGGATAGATAGAGAGACAGATATCGGTCTCACCGTGGGACCGGTCGCCGCCGATGCGGTGGGCGGCCATGAAACGCGAGCAGCGCGGCGGCGAAGGCGATCTCCTTGACGGGCGCGCCGCGCGGGCGGCCCCCCACCGCGCCGCCTACCAGGTCGTCCTCGTCGGTGATGGAGAAGGCGTGGTCCACGTACGCCATCCCGCTGGCGCCCGGCCGAGCGCCGCCGCGCACCACCACACCACAGGGTCCCGAGCCGCCGGAGGTGGTGCGCTGTTGCGTCGGCCCGTGCCGCGTCACGATCTGGACGTGCTGGGGTGGGATTGGGGATACCTGGCGAGGTGGTGGCGTGGGGTGAGAGGGAAAGAGGAAGCTTGCGGGGCGGGCAAAGGCGGCGGGGAAGGGGAAGCGGTGGCGCGGTCGCTTCTGCCGGCGTTGCGGGGTCGCGGTCGCCTTCTTTTTCCTCTTCGATTTCTCCGTACGGTTTGGCTAGTGGCTACTCGATTAAAATTAC
>LR738710.1:2527881-2544422 GCA_902687465.1 Secale cereale | reverse complement strand
ACTGAAAAAAGTCTATCCCGGCCGGGATTACTAGGTTGTCTCACTGACTTAGCGGCCCTACAGTTCATATCCATCTTCCCTGCTACTGTGGCGTCGAGCTGCCCGAGCGACGATGCATGCCCCAAAAAGTCTCCCATGCCCGTGCGGATGCTCACCACGGCAACGCGTTCTTGTGGTTTCACGTCTTCAGTTTAGCTCGTCATGCTGAATTTTAGTCGAGCTAGCGACGATGCTCATGGCAGAACCGCGTGCCGGCCAGGTGTGGGCTCAGGTCCAGCGTGTGTTGTGCCGCCGGCCTTTGCTCCACGTGCCACTCAACGTTTCCACAGCTTGTGCATTTACGAGTTTCGCCAGTACAGATCGATCAAGGCTAGCGGTGGTGTGTAAGTTGCTATATATGCGTACGTGAGGCCGTGAGCTAGCTAGATGCTGAAAAATCCATCCACCTGCTTACCTGCTTCAAAGCCAACTTCTATGTGAAAATACGCTGCCTAACCCACCTGCTTACCTGCTTCAAAGCCAACTTCTATGTGAAAATACGCGGGTCCGCCGTGTGCCCGTGTCGGCCCCGCTCTCCCACATCCCCGACGTGCAGACATTTTCCCACCGCACTGGCGCGCACCGGCCACCTCCACGTCATGTGCGCCATCGCAGGCCGCCCCCTCGCAGCTCCGGTTCTTCCTCTCACGTGTCACGTCTCGCCACAAGAGCTGCCGCTGGCCACGTCGTGCTCTGCATGGAGCCATGGAGCGAACCTACATGGATGCCCCCGCGCGAGCCATGAAGAATAAGAAAAACGCAAGAACCGGGCGCCCTTCGTGCGGACCTCCATAGATTCCAGCGGTACAGCCGCAGGCTGTTTCAAGAGAGAGAGGGGGAAGAGGATTGGGGTAGAAGATGGATATGACATGTGGGGCGGGAATGTCAGTGAAAGTAGCCTCTGGCCGGGATCACAAAGGTTAGGGTACCGATTTCCAGGTGCGCCAAACAGGTCCAGGGTTGATATGAGTGTGGTTTTCTGTAGCTCAGGCTACACGGTACCCCTTATCTTTGCCATTTATTTCTGCATCGCGATTTGTGCACACGCATTTGTCTTTTTTGTTTCTCTCAAACGACAAAACATATGTACTTCCTGGCCATGCATACTACTAGTGGCTAGTTATATCATATCAACCATGTCCCGATCTGCAGACTGATTAATTCCTTCTCCTCATCTTCGTGGAAGAAGACGCACGTTCGGACGACCACCTTTTCTTGACATCACTGGACGTTAACCAAAGAAAATCTAGAGAGACTTCCAAGTACGTGGGAAAAAAAAAGGGATGCAAACTTAGACAATTCAAATGCACGTAGAAAAGTTGAAGTCAACGTGTGCAGCCTTCAGCCTTCAACTAGCATAGCATGCCACACCACATGGGAATAGACAAATCAACGCGGCCAACTTTGGACCCATTCTAAAGAGGATTCACCTATATAACACACAAACTGCGTTGCCACACGAATGGAACAGCTTAAGATATCTCTAATCGACCACACCATCACCATGTCATCATCTTCTCCATCTACCACCGTGATCCAGATGCCTCTAAGTCCAAACACCAACGGCCAGCCGATGGCTCCAGCCACGCCCAAGCACGTCGGCGACGTCCCAACTACGGCGCCAGCAACAGCCAGCGCGACGGACAAGGTCATGTCGAGCGCCGCGAACCTCGCGCAGCTCCTGCCGACGGGCACGGTGCTGGCGTACCAGGCGCTGTCCCCGTCCTTCACCAATCATGGCAAGTGCTTCTCCTCCAACCAGTGGCTCACCACGGCGCTGGTCGTCGTCCTCACCATCTCCTGCGTCCTCTTCTCCTTCACCGACAGCATCCTCGGCCGCGACCAGAAGCTCTACTACGGCATCGCCACGCCGCGCGGTTTCAACGTGTTCAACTTCTCGGACGAAGAGGAGCGGCTGCAGTGGACTGACGCTGAGTTTCGGAGGCTCCGCATCCGGGCGCTAGGCTTCATGCGCGCCGTCTTCACGGCCCTGGTGTTCCTCACCGTGGCTTTCAGCGACGTGGGGCTGCAGAACTGCTTCTTCCCTGGCGCTGGCAGGAACACGGAGGAGCTGCTGAAGAACCTGCCGTTGGGCATCGCGTTTCTATCCAGTTTTGTGTTCATGATCTTCCCCACAAAAAGGAAGGGCATCGGCTACAGCGACACCACTCCTCGTGCAAAGCTCACTTGATGTTTAGATCCATCTTGTTTTTGATTAGTTAGATAGAACTGATTATAAATCGACGTTTATAGTGACTATATGTTTGATGTTTAAATCACTTAGTTTTTAAGTTAAAATCTAGTGTAATCGTTGTATATAGGAGTAGTATTAGTGTATTACTTATGAATACATTTTATTGGAAATACTTGTGCATTGTTTAATTTATTCATGACAAATTTAATGAAACCATTTGCGTGGGAGCTGCAGTTGTAATGTTCATCTTTTAATTAGAGAGAAAGGGCTTGTATTTACGTTCTTGTATAAAAGAATAATTGATAAACTCTGCTGAAAGTCTATTTAAACACCTAAGTTTTGAAGCCCGAAATAATTGAATTTACCAAAATCATACCAAGTTTGCTGGAAAGGCAGGTGCCGTGCCCATTTCAACATAGAGACATAGAAAAAGGAGTGCAATAATTTTTACATGGAGAAAGGAAAAAATAAGAGAAAATAAAAATAGAAATAAAACGTGAACTTCATGTCCGATGTGAGAGCTAACCGTCTTTGGTCAATGTCTTCCTTTACAAGATAAGCTACGTCGAGCACAGTAGTAAGTGTGGTCTCGTTAAAGGTCTGCCCGTTCGACTCCTTCCACGCATTCCACATCACATAAAAAATACTTTGGCATATAAATTGTTAAAGGCAAGCTTTATTGCGGTTCAAAATACTCTTGCTCCACCAATCTTTCCAAGGGGTTAAGTCGTCTCATCCCTCGGGACAGAAAACCAAGGGCATACAACTCTTCAGGTTCCACGAGTGAGCAGGGTTTGCAACGGCGGTTTAGCTGGTGTCCAGGAGTTATGCCATCAAAGTCGTAAAAGTCAATGGATCGTTTGGCACTCTGAATAGGATATCAAGCTTCAAGAAATACATACCAAAGATCGCTTTTGATTCTGTTCCGTTGGTCCATGGTGTGTCACTTTCGGGGTAGAATGGAGTAATATTGTAGATGTCTTGATGGCAAGCTGCAATCTCAATATGCACCTACTGTTCGACGAAAACGATGCTTGCCCCTTGATATTTTTAAATTTCTTTGAGAAACCACTCAAAAATATAATAAAGGCGTACCGATGAAAATTTTGCGCACAAATAATCCGGGAAGTTTTCTAGGCTGATGAAACGGTGTTTCTTCGTTATCGCACATTTGCCCTCGTTCGTCAAGTTAGCGTGAATTAACGGCACGGCCAGGGATGAGAAAGGGAGCGATGGACGTGGCCGACTGTAGCCGGGATTTGTGGTCAGTATATCTTCCTCTCCATATTACTCTACTCCATTTTCACATCAATTACCCCTGATGTTGTTCTACAAATATGACCAGAAATTGTCAATATCGCTCTTCCCCCAATATAGAAATTCAGTGCAAATCAATTATTTCTTCAGATAGCTTATTATAAATACACCAAATCAGAGATGGATGAATATTGAATACATAGAAATCACCGGGAGAAGCCAAGAACGGCGGGGTCATGTGATGTAACCTTTCATCCGACAAAGAAGTCGGGGCGTGTGGCGACTGGCGACAGCAGCACTGCCGCTGAAACAGAGGGCGCAGAGGAGGGCGCCGAGGGCTCCCGAGCGGCGCATGGGAACATGGCCGTTAGGTGGAGGTCCAATTGGGCGGTGAGGAAGATGGGCCAAAAAGAGCGCGTGGATGAAGATGGTTGCTGTGGTATGCGCTGTAGTCGGCGAAGTACTGCTCCAGGTCAAGGAATCCGCCACCGCGAGCCATCGCGAGATTCGTCAATCAGGCGCTGCCGCTTCCAAACAAATGAGGCGCAAAGGTAGATCAGAGGAGGTCGTGGAGCATGGGGTGAGGGGCAGAGCGGCGATGGGAGGAACGGACTGGGAGACGGCGGCGCCTACAGTTCCAACCCGAAGAGATAATAATGCGAGGCGATTCTGGGTGCTGGATGGGTTGCGTGATTGCAGGGACACGGACCTGGTAGTTACGTGGAGGTGGAGTACGGTCAGTCAATGGAAATTGCTAAGTGCACACCATAGATCTATTTAAATTAATAATGACGGTTAGATTGAGATTTGTGGGACGAATCGTGCGGTGTCGTGAGCCTAATTGCTGGGTGCACGTAAGCAAATTCTTGTTTGATTGTTTAATAGTAATAGAGAAATAGAGATTTAGACTTCTAAACTATTTACTGCTGCATTTTACTTGGTACAAAAATTACCGAACTATAGAAGGATAAAATCGTTCCACTATAAAAGTACTATCTGGATATGTCTTGATACAATCTAAAGCCAATCCATATAGTTATCACACTATGCCAAAAGTTGAAGTCAACATGTGGAGCCTTCAGACGGCGTGCCACACCACGTAGACAACCCAACGCGGCAATGGTGGAACCATTCTAAGTGGATTCACCTAGATATAACACATCAACGTCGCGTACCACATGAATGGAACAGCTTTGAATATTCCTAGTCGACCGCACAATGGCGTATCCTCCATCGTGATCCAAATGCCTCCACGTGCACACACAAACGACCAGCCGACGGCCGGGATAGCCTGCACGGCCCTGCCCACGCCTAAGGACATCAAGGACACTGGTGACATCCCGACCATGCCGACGGACAAGGTCGTGTTGACTGTTGAGCTCCATGAACCTCGTGTAGCTCCAGCCGGCGTCCATGGTGTTACTGTGCTCTGTCCCCTTCCTTCACGAACCATGGCAAGTTCGAATCCTGCAACCAGTGGCTCACTGTGGTGCTCGTCATCGTCCTCACCACCGTGAGCGTGTTCTTCTCCTTCACTGACAGCGTGCTCAGCCGCGAGCAGAAGCTCTACTACAATGTTTCTATACCGAGCAAACGAGGAGGAGACAAAACAACACATCATGTTCGGCCACAAAGCTTTGGCACATTTTCGTCGGCCTTATGTTTCTCCAATGTTGCTATTGTGAGATTCGTGACACGTCTTTAGTACCGGTTGGTGGCACGAACATGTATCAAAGGTTCGCCACGGACCGGTACTTATGATCGTCGCCCGCCTACCGTTGGAACCGGCACTAATGATCACATTAGTGCCGGTTCAGTTACAAACCGGGACTAATGTGCTTCACATTAGGCCCTTTCTCTACTAGTGGGAGGAGCCAGATTGGATCGACTTTTATGACCTTACCTGAACATGATATGTTCTATAGGCTCGTACCACTGCATCCTTTACTCTCTTTTTTTTAGCATCGTTGCATCCTTTATTACTAATAAGGAGGCAAGCACTCAAGTCTGGTTCTTGTTTTTAACAAAAAAAATTGGATCGACTTTATTTGATTGACTATTTGGCTCAGTTGTACTGTCCTAAATGTATGGTTTTAGTACACGGTTCTCCGCATTGAAGCTAGAGTGAAGGGTAAGTTTGTAGGTTTCTACGTGGAAACAACCATGTCACGATCTTGAGACTAACTAATTCCATTTCATCACTTTCGTGGAATAAGACTGGGTAGCACGTTCGGACGACAGCCTTTTGTTTACAACCAAAGAAAATCTAGAGGGAGTTCCAAGTATGTGGGATGCAAACGTAGACAATTCAATGCACGTAGAAACGAGTGGTCGCGCCTAGAAAAGTTCGAGTCAACATGTGCACAGCCTTCAGCAACAGCATCTAGAAAAATCAACCCTTTTAAAAAAAGTACTACAGTAGAAAAATCAACACGGCCAAGGTGGAATCTCTCGTAGAGGATTCGCCTATATAACACACCAACGTTACGTTGCCACACGAATGGAACAGCTTAGGATATTCCTAGGCGACTGCGCAATGGCGTCTCCTCCATCTTCCACCGTGATTCAGATGCCTCCAACTCCACACAACAACGGCGAACCGACGGTGGCCCTGGCCACGCCCAAGGACGCCGGCTACATGCCGACCACAGTGCCTGGACTTCATCCATGCCATCTTCACGGCGCTCGTCTTCCTCACCGTAGCGTTCAGTGATGTGGCGCTGCAGAACTGCTTCTTCTCCAAAGCCAGCAGGAATACTCAAGAGCTGTTGAAGAACCTGCCGTTGGGCATCGCGTTTCTGTCGAGTTTTGTGTTCATGATCTTCCCCACAAAAAGGAAGGGCATCGGCTACACCGACACCACCCCTCGCAAAAATCTCACTTGATTGTTAAATAAGGTCACTTGTTTCTGAACAGTTAGATATATTAGATTGTAATCGAATCACGGTATATAGTGTGGATAACTTTTCATCAGTTAAATTATAGGGTAATCAGGGTATATATATATGGGAGTAGTATTACTTACTTATGATTACTTGCTTGTTTTTCAAAGTAGTTGTGTATTGCTCAATTTATTCATGCCAAATTTAATTAAAGCATTCGTGTGGACAGATGCCCTTTTAGAACTCTGTGATTGTAATCTTTATCTTTTAATTAAAGCAAAAATGCATTTATATACCTTCCTGTATAAACAAATAATTAATGAATTTCGCTGAAAGTCTACCTAAATTCCATGAATTATGAAGCCAGAGTAGTTAAATTTACAAAAATCATACCAAATTTGTCTCACAGCATGAAAGATTTTTATTAAACAGGAAAGGCGGGCACTCTGCCCATTCCATCAACATAGGAACATAGCAAAAGGAGTACACAAATATTTACATGGAACCAAGATAAAAAAAATAGAGGAGAAAAGAAAAAAAGAAAACATGAAATTAAAATCATATGGAACTTGTATTCTTTTAAATTGGCCTCCATGATTGGCAATTTCTCTTCATAGCTGCTGAATTGCAATATGAAATTAGGTAAATTTGACATAGGAAAATTTTGCATCACAAATAGGAACTTGTACTAGATAATTTGCGTCACAATCACCATAAATTCTAGGGAGGCGAATAAGATAAAATTGTTGTGCCACAAATCACACAACAGAAGCAACCATAAACTGATGTATAAGTTCGACAATGAAACAAGATGTTAAGATGCGAATTGAGAGACTCAAGCAGATTAGATAGTATGATGTGTTAAACCTTTGGCTAGTTTGTTGATCGGAGCCGTAGGAATTGATCAGGCTACGTTGTGGCGTCGCCGCATGAACCAGATCGTGAAGCAGGGAGAGTGGAGGCAGTGGGGCGGCAAGGGCTCGGAGCGGCGGCGACAAAACTATGCGTACTTATCCCACGCACACGCTAATTACAGGAGAACCCCAGGTCAGTAGATTAGATCCAATCGTCTAATGTGGCCGCTAGTGGGCTCCACATGGTCCTTTATTCTTTTTTCCAAACATTCGCGTTGAGATGGGGGGGGGGGGCAGGGATAAAACTTGCCTGCTCCCTCCTCATGCTCCCATCCGTGCTCCCACTTCATCCTACGGCTGTCCTTCTTCCTTTTTCCTTTCTAATCTAACCATCTCCCCCTGATTTTAAGGGGGTGGGGCCGGGCCTTATTTTGCTCCAATCAAATCAAGCCACATACGCGGGAGCACGGATGGGCACACGTGAGGGGAGCAGGCAAGTCTCGTCCGGGGGGTAGTACGTGAGTTCAGGAGATCGTATCGCTAATTACCTGGTACCAACTGCATGATCGCTCGATCGTTGGGGGGACCTGGCCCCCGCTCGTCCCCCCTTGGCTCCGCCTCTGTCAAGAAGTACATGCAAAAGGTCACTACTGTATACATTCCATTGGTCCATGGTGTGTGTCGCTTTCGGGATGAATGGCATAATATTGAAGATGTCTTGATCTCAAGCTGCAACCTGGATCCACACGTATGGACAGACGACAAGGATGTTTGCCACCATGATTTTTTTTCCTATTCGGAGAAACCTCAGGTTACGAATACTATCAAAGAAAAAAACATAAGGGCAGAGGGAAGCAAACTTTGCACATAAACCGGGCTTGACTCTCTTATTAAGCGGGCATGGTGTTTCTACGTTATCGTGCATCCGTGTTCATGCGTCAAATAAGCTTGCAGACCAAGGAAGATTAACGGCACGGTGGAGAATTTGAAAGAGACCGATTGATGTTGGGGCTTTGTGGTAGGTGATCTACGGATCTGGATGTAATTTCTATTATTTCTGGTATTCGTTGTACTATCATGATTGAAGATGAATAGATCGGAAATTTTCTCGTAATTTTTTTTTGTCCATTCCAAGTATTACTCCATTCATCCGGAAAGGGACGGGAGGCCGTGGACCAACAAAGCGTGGATCGTACGTACTCCCTCCGTCCAGAAATATATGTCATCAAAATGAATAAAAAATGATGTATCTAGATGTATTTTAGTTGTAAATACATCCTTTTTATCCATTCTAATGATAAGTATTTTCAGACGGAGGGAGTGCGTGCGCACGTGCAAGGACTAATTCGACGACTTGCTCTGAAGCGTGAGATCCTATTTATCAGAGGCAAAAACAATGGTTTGACGTCCTATAAAAAAGTCGGGATGATTTTACCACTATATTCAGAGTGGAAAGAAAAGGCCAGATCGACTAATTGAACTCCAATTCAGAGTCGTGTGGAACGAACGGTAGACCGGACAAATTTCTGCCGTTGGTATATACTCCCTCCATTTCAAAAAAATTGTCTTAGATTTATCTACCGTTGATTCACACAATTGGTCATCGCGCTTGGTTGAAAAGCCAGTGGCGCGAAGCTACCGTGTGCCGGATTATGACTGAACGCCTCTAAGTCAGAATCCAAGCTAGCATGCGACGCCTGCGCCCGCCGCCCGCCCCAACCCACGTTAGGGGCGCTTGCCTAACGTTTGCGTTTTACAACGTTGCCACTAGTACGCTACTATACCCGTTACCACTATTAACACCTCCGCCATTATTGCCACTAGTACGCTACTACACCCGTTACCACTATTAACATCACCGTCCTTCATTGACTTAGGTTTGCGTTTTACAACGTTGCCACTAGTACGCTGCTACACCCGTTACCACTATTAACACCTACGCCATTATTACCGCTTCGCCACCGGTGCCCTTATCACCACCGTCGCCACCATTATCGAGGTGCCATCGTTGTCACCATTACCGCTTTGCCACCTGTGCCCCTGTCACCACCATTGCCACCATTATCGCGGTACCACCGTTGCCTCTGCCGCAAACATTGCCTCGATTGACACCTTTACCGCCGGTGCCTCATCACCACCGTTGCCGCTTTTACCGATTTCCACCCGGTGCCTCTATGGCCATCGCTTTACCACTACTACGCTTTGCCACCGGTGCCCTATTACCGCCGTTGCCACTATTATCGCAGTTGTCTCTTTACCACCGTTACCACTTAGGAAGTAGACATCATATGTATTTTCTAAGAATACACGTGCACCCGCTTTACAAATTTTTTCCTGGAGCCTTAGACAGTAAATATATGCATTTATGACCTATAGTAGAAAAAACAATAAATAAATTAGACATTCTTGATGTGTGTAAGTATGACCATCGGTTTATATATCTTAGCTGACCTCACTCTCCACCCATATCTCATCTTCTAAAAGACATTCCAAATCTCGACGTGTCAAGGTTGTGTCATGGATATTCACCAACTTGGTTTTGCTAGGGAAGGACATGATGTATTTCTTCATTTCAGCAAAACATTAGTCGACAGCGGAACACATGCAACGATTACCACACATAAGCGTATATAGAAGCTGATCCGTTGGTAGCTAATACGTGAATGCAAGGAGCTCACCTCGACGGGTGCGACGGACGTGATGAGCGGAGCGCAGAGGCAACGGCGGTCGTGGCGCAGCGTCACCGGGAGGACGGTCTTGAGGTGCTTTACACCAGTGAGTTCGTCCCGGCTGCCGTATGGTCGCCGCCGTTTAGCACGCTTGCCACTATTAACACAATTGACTCTTTACCACGATTGCCACATAGCGCATAGCCCACCATGTCACTAACTCCACCACCTTACAACCGTTGCCGTTTAGAAGAAGAGGAGAAATAAATAAGAAGAAGAAAAAAAAGAAAAAAAGAGGAGAAGAAGAAAGGAATAGAGGAGAAGAAGAGAAAATTTCTCTTCTTCTCCTCTATTCCTTTCTTCTTCTCCTTTTTTTTCTTTTTTTTTCTTCGATCTTCTCCTCTAGCGGTTCCTTTTTTCTTCTTCTTCCTCTTTTTTTTATCGGATATGTCTATGTCGATATGGTGCGATAATGATCGATTGAACTTACTTCTGGAGCATTGCAGTCATGTCCGCATAGTCCTTGGTGGCATCCCGCGGCCTTGTCCTGGGTTCTGCGCATTGGGGCGTGGGGCATCAGGCTTCTTGTTGGGGCACACCCTTGAGATGTGTCCTGACTGACCACATCCAAAGCAAGTGACTTGGTTTGGATTATTGATCTTGTTGCCACCACTGTTATTGGGGTTGAATGCTGGTCTTGGGTTGGCATACTGTTGAGGCTGATAGTTGGTGCGAGGTGCAGGAGCTCTTGGTTGTTGATAGGTTGGCTTGACCGGGGCTGACTGCCACGGGCGAGGCTTCTGGTTGCTGGAACTTCCCTTGCTGACCATCTTGCGCTTGCGAGTGTCTTCTAGAGCACGCCGCTTGTCTTCAAGCATGAGTGTTTTGTTCAACAGGTCAGGGAAGGTTGGGCAGTCGCACACGACAAGCGAGTACTGCAGAGTCTGATTGAGGCCTTCCATGAAGCGCTCCCTTTTTGCAGCATCAGTGCTGACATCTTCAGGGGCATACCTTGACAGAACACTGAACTTCTGCATGTACTCCTTGACAATGCCACTTCCTTGCTTCAGGGCTCGGAATTCACGCTTCTTGATAGCCATGATTCCGGAAGGAATGTGGGCTTTGCGGAATTCTTCCTTGAAGTTGTCCCAAGTGATGTCTTGTCCAGCATGCATGACCTTGAATCCATCCCACCAAGCTCTAGCAGTTCCCCCGAGGCAGTGGGCTGCATAAGCCACCTTCTCGCGGTCTTCGGTGCATCCGACTAGTTCCAGCCAGTCCTCAATGGTGCGGACCCAGTCGTCTGCATCCAGGGGTTCAGCAGCCTCGATGAAAGTTGGCGGTGCATGCTTCTTGAACTCTGCCAACGTGGAACGTCCATTGCCATTCCCCGCCGGCTGGCGGTTGTTGGTGACAGCTTGAGCAATCAACTGAAGGGCTGCGGTGTTGGCTTGGCGTTCCTCTCGGAAAGCTTGGAGAAGCTGAGCCATGTCCATGTTCGGGGGCGGCCACCGTGGCATTGACCACCGGGGCATCGACCTGGCGACCTCAACGGTGGGCGGCGTCGTGGCGTGCTCCCTGTCGTCGTCTTGGCAGAACCGTCGTGACGAGGTGGACAACAGGTGGTGGTGGCGACCTCCGTGGCATCGACCTCCATAGCGCCGTCTTGGCGACATCGACGGTGGGCGGCGGCGTAGCGTGCTCCGTCTCGATGTCTTCGCCGAACCGTCGTGACGAGGCGGACATCGGGTGGCGATGGTGACCTCCTCGTCGTTCTTCGTGGCGCTGGCTTGGTGAAAACGATCCCCGGCAACGCATTCCGGTCCGGCGTCTCCAACTCCGGCAGCGGTCCCATCATGCGAACTTTGTCTTCGGCAACACTCCCGGCTTGTGTGCGTGCATGCTATGTGCAAAGAAGGAACAAGGAAAGGGATGGGTTAGATCAAAGTTTTACCCTCCGGGAAGGTGAGCTTCGCGTCCATGTCGCCGCCGCCGAGCTCCCTGTACGCCGGCCTCCTCTCTCCGTGTACGCCGGCTCGGGTGCCTGCGTCCTTCCTCCTGCCGGCTAGGTGCGAGCCGGTACGTGAGGGAGTCCCTCTACAGGCTTGCGTGATGAATGAATGGGGTGCTGCGTGGTGGATGGATGGGTGCTGGAGGTGTTGCGCGATGGATGTGAGCGTGCGTGAGTTGCCTCTCCTCTCTCCGCCCGGACGTGCGTCGCCAGCGAATGTATTTATAGGCAGAGCTGAAGCCCTCCGCGTCCGCGTGACGGGCGTAACCTCCCGATTTTCTTGGAAGAGATATGGACGACAACGTGTTGATCTTCTTGGTATGTTTATCCCTTCAGCTGATCTTCTTGACGCACACACCTGCAAAAGAAACAACTTGTATACATCTAGTTAGCTTTCAAGTGACTGCAGGTGGGGTCAGTGCATTCGGGCTGTCTTGGATGATCTTATTTTTGGCTGGCTATACGGGTATTCAGGTATGTACGCGTGCTTGCCGGCCGGGTACGTACTCGTAGAGATACGTATTACTGCCGGGTATCTTGTGTGCACGTCATAGACGTAGACTCGGCCTTTCAATTTGTAACCTGCATGTGCAAATAAGACTACACCACATAGTAGCTAGTGCTGGTATACATTAGATAGTACGTGCACGAACTCAAATGCATGCATGCACGTAAAGCTAATCCAAGGTCGGGCTAGTGGATGCATATGCATGTACGTATACATATATTCCCATCCTCAGGTTATTCTGCACTTTAAAGAAAATAACCTGCGTAATCCAAAGTCAATTATGAAGGTTAGTCACATAAAAAAAAGGTATTTCACTTCTCTTGGTTGGTGCAAAATCACGTCGAACACAGTGCTGACATCTTCAGGGGCATACCTTGACAGAACACTGAACTTCTGCATGTACTCCTTGACAATGCCACTTCCTTGCTTCAGGGCTCGGAATTCACACTTCTTGATAGCCATGATTCCGGAAGGAATGTGGGCTTTGCGGAATTCTGCCTTGAAGTTGTCCCAAGTGATGTCTTGTCCAGCATGCATGACCTTGAATCCATCCCACCAAGCTCTAGCAGTTCCCCCGAGGCAGTGGGCTGCATAAGCCACCTTCTCGCGGTCTTCGGTGCATCCGACTAGTTCCAGCAAGTCCTCAATGGTGCGGACCCAGTCGTCTGCATCCAGGGGTTCAGCAGCCTCGATGAAAGTTGGCGGTGCATGCTTCTTGAACTCTGCCAACGTGGAACGTGCATTGCCATTCCCCGCCGGCTGGCGGTTGTTGGTGACAGCTTGAGCAATCAACTGAAGGGATGCGGTGTTGGCTTGGCGTTCCTCTCGGAAAGCTTGGAGAAGCTGAGCCATGTCCATGTTCGGAGGAGGTGGTGGTGGTGGAGCTTGGTCGTTGGTTTGGTCGTGGCCTGCCTCTGATTGAGCGGATGCTCCGGCTTCAGGCTGCTGGGTAGAGATACCAGTACGAGTTACAACAGGCATCATGTTGGAGCGGTAAAAGGTCTCATGACTTAGAAGAGGGAAAGCAATATAGATGGGTGCCTAGTAAGGGGGTGGGTGTGACAGTAATCAAATCATGCAAGGGCCGAAAGGGCCAAACACATTCATTAAAATTCAAATGGTTGATGTAGTCGTTTACATATTCCCGAAGGAAGAATACGACATACATCCAAACACAACAAAACCAAACAGTAGATGGTTTCATATGAACCATACAAGGACTCGACTGCGCATAGGGGTTACACGACCTATCCTACCGTAGAGGTCACAAACTGGCATATCCGAGTAGCGAATAATACCTAAGCGGCGGAATGCTCGGTCGCGTATTCTGGCTCTTCTCGGTCTTCCTCCTTGTCTTCATCTGTCTGGGCCCCCTTGTCACTTGAGGGTGTGGGGGAGTGGAGGAGTTGGATACGACGGTGCTTCGTCGGTGGTGCAAAGAAAAGCTTGCGATATTCCCTTGCCGTCATACAGCGTCGCCGAGGTGGTTCTTCATCCTTGGAAGATACATCTCCTGAGGGCCTTCCGCCTCGATATGCGATAGCGGATTGTCCTGGAGGCGCACCTTCCTTCTTGATCCTATCTGTCTTCTCTTGTGCTCGACGAAGAAGTGCCTTGGTCTTGTGAAGTTCTTCTCGGAGCTTCATCGATTCCGAGGCCAAATCTTGTGCCAAGCTGTCGGCACATAGACTGAAGTAGGTTTGGAATCGAAGTGGAAGTCCTTCCTTCAGTGGAGGGGCTAGTGCGCTGCTCTCATCTTCACCTTCCTTCCGGTAAGGCAAGAAGCAGGTTGTCATCTTGGCTGCCATTTCCGGAAGAAGCTCGCGGAGGCGGGTTAGTGCCTTGAGTGTCGCAGCCTCGACAGCGAGAGGTAGTGTTGTCATCTGGGGTCCCTCAAAGAACCAACTTGTGGGAGGATCGTTTGCCTTCACGATCACTTCCACATGGTACTCCACCTCAGTGTCGCTAACCCAATGCTCAAGGTAGGTGAGGATGGGTGCTCGGTGGAACTGGCACTCCCGGAGGCTATCCTCGAGAAGCAAGGGAAACCCAGTGGTCAGGTGCTCTTCAGGTACAGCGGTCATCTACAAAGGTTGAATAGGAGAGGTTAATAAGCTGATATCTCAGGTTGGTAAGGTTTAGAAAAGAAGAGAGGTTCATAAGGTTTTTGAAAAAAAAGGGTCTCATCTAACTAACGCCCATGCTAACTAAGGCTTCCTACAGTCAGGATGGCTCTGATACCAGCTCTGTGGGGACCCCGACTTAAGAGTCGAGATCACCGAATGCACGTGTACAGTGATCCCAGAGATCAATGCTCACTGAAGACACAGAAGCTGAATAACAAGAGTCTTACATCCCAGAGATCAATACTCTCTTTTTTTTAGCATCGTTGCATCCTTTATTACTAATAAGGAGGCAAGCACTCAAGTCTGGTTCTTGTTTTTAACGAAAAAAATTGGATCGACTTTATTTGATTGACTATTTGGCCGTCGTGCACGCGGCCAATCAAATGGCACATGCCGTTTTTTTCCGCCGGGGCAGCGGCGTCCCTCTAGAGCATCCGGCGGCCCACTTGGGAAGAGGCCGGGTGTTGCCGTCGTCCGAAAACGCAAGGGAACGTGACAGCAGGAAAGCGACTCAGTTGTACTGTCCTAAATGTATGGTTTTAGTACACGGTTCTCCGCATTGAAGCTAGAGTGAAGGGTAAGTTTGTAGGTTTCTACGTGGAAACAACCATGTCACGATCTTGAGACTAACTAATTCCATTTCATCACTTTCGTGGAATAAGACTGGGTAGCACGTTCGGACGACGGCCTTTTGTTTACATTGCTGGAAGTTAACCAAAGAAAATCGAGAGAGTTCCAATTATGTGGGATCCAAACGTAGACAATTCAATGCACGTAGAAACGAGTGGCCACGCCGTCGCCTAGAAAAGTTGAAGTCAACATGTGCACAGCCTTCAGCAACACCATCTAGAAAAATCAACCCTTTCAAAAAAGTACTACAGTAGAAAAATCAACACGGCCAAGGTGGAATCACTCGTAGAGGATTCGCCTATATAACATGAATGGAACAGCTTAGGATATTTCTAGTCGAAGGCACCATGGCGTCTCCTCCATCTTCCACCGTTATCCAGATCCCTCCAACTCCACACACCAACGGCGAGCCAACGCTGGCACCGGCTACGCCAAAGGTCGCCGGTGACTTCCCGACCATGGCGCCTGCAGCAGCTGCCGGGCCAGCACCAACGGCGACGGACAAGGTCATGTCAAGTGCCGCGAACCTCGCGCAGCTCCTCCCAACGGGCACGGTACCGACGAGCTGTCATGTCATGTCAAGTGATGTGGGGCTGCAGAACTGCTTCTTCTCCAAAGCCAGCAGGAACACTGAGGAGCTTTTGAAGAACCTGCCACTGGGCATCGCCTTTCTGTCGAGTTTTGTGTTCATGATCTTCCCCACAAAAAGGAAGGGCGTCGGCTACACCGACACCACCCCTCGCAAAAAGCTCACTTGATTGTTAAATAAGCTCACTTGTTTCTGAATAGTTAGATATATTAGATTGTAATCGAATCAATGTATATAGTGTAGATAACTTTTCATCAGTTAAATTATAGCGTAATCAGGGTATATATATATGGGAGTAGTATTACTTACTTATGATTACTTGCTTGTTTTTCAAAGTAGTTGTGTATTGCTCAATTTATTCATGCCAAATTTAATTAAAGCATTCGTGTGGACAGATGCCCTTGTACAACTTTGTGATTGTAATCTTTTAATTAAAGCAAAAATGCATGTATATACCTTCCAGTATAAACAAATAATTGATGAATTTCGCCAAAAGTCTACCTAAACTCCGTGAATTATGAAGCCAGAGTATTTAAATTTACAAAAATCATACCAAATTTGTCTCACAGCATGAAAGGTTTTTATTAAACAGGAAAGGCGGGCACTCTGCCCATTCCATTAACATAGGAACATAGCAAAAAGAGTACACACATATTTACATGGAACCAAGATTAAAAAAATAGAGGAGAAAAGAAAAACCAAAATGTGAACTCCATGTCCTGTGTGAGAGCTAACCGCCTTGGTCGACGTCCTCCTTTACAAGATAAACTACATCGACCAGA
>LR738710.1:2516013-2527739 GCA_902687465.1 Secale cereale | reverse complement strand
GGGGGGGGGGCAAGTTCATACAACTTCTTATACAGCACAAGTGAACATGGTTTGCGGCGCTGGTTCCGCCAATGCCATGGAATTTCGCCGTGAAAGTCAATGGATTGTTTGGCTCTATGAATCGGATTTCAAGCTTCAAGAAGTACATGCAAAAGGTCACTACTGTATACATTCCATTGGTCCATGGTGTGTGTCGCTTTCGGGATGAATGGCATAATATTGAAGATGTCTTGATCTCAAGCTGCAACCTGGATCCACACGTATGGACAGACGACAAGGATGTTTGCCACCATGATTTTTTTTCCTATTCGGAGAAACCTCAGGTTACGAATACTATCAAAGAAAAAAACATAAGGGCATAGGCAAGCAAACTTTGCACATAAACCGGGCTTGACTCTCTTATTAAGCGGGCATGGTGTTTCTACGTTATCGCGCATCCGTGTTCATGCGTCAAATAAGCTTGCAGACCAAGGAAGATTAACGGCACGGTGGAGAATTTGAAAGAGACCGATTGATGTTGGGGCTTTGTGGTAGGTGATCTACGGATCTGGATGTAATTTCTATTATTTCTGGTATTCGTTGTACTATCATGATTGAAGATGAATAGATCGGAAATTTTCTCGTAATTTTTTTTTGTCCATTCCAAGTATTACTCCATTCATCCGGAAAGGGACGGGAGGCCGTGGACCAACAAAGCGTGCATCGTACGTACTCCCTCCGTCCAGAAATATATGTCATCAAAATGAATAAAAAATGATGTATCTAGATGTATTTTAGTTGTAAATACATCCTTTTTATCCATTCTAATGATAAGTATTTTCAGACGGAGGGAGTGCGTGCGCACGTGCAAGGACTAATTCGACGACTTGCTCTGAAAGCGTGAGATCCTATTTATCAGAGGCAGAAACAATGGTTTGACGTCCTATAAAAAAGTCGGGATGATTTTACCACTATATTCAGAGTGGAAAGAAAAGGCCAGATCGACTAATTGAACTCCAATTCAGAGTTGTGTGGAACGAACGGTAGACCGGACAAATTTCTGCCGTTGGTATATACTCCCTCCATTTCAAAAAAATTGTTTTAGATTTATCTAAATAAGAAAGTATCTAACACTAAAACGTGACTAGATACATCCGTGTTTTGACAAATTGAAGACAAGAATTTTGGGACGAAGGGAGTAGCTAGATTCTGCACTCTCATCACCCTGCTAACTACCGCTAGATCTTCACGGGCGTTGGAAGGCCAGTCAGCTGCAGATCCTCTCCTGGCCGTGCATACTACTGACTATATAATATCAACCATGTCCCGATCTTGAGACTGATTAATTCCTTCTCCCCACCTTCGTGGAAGAAGACGGCACGTTCGGACGACGACCTTTTCTTGCCATCACTGGACGTTAACCAAAGAAAATCTAGAGAGAGTTCCGAGTACGTGGGAAAAATATTATGGGATGCAAACTTAGACAATTCAATACACGTAGAAACTGTTGGAACTCATTTTATTGGAAATACTTGTGCATTGTTTAATTTATTCATGACAAATTTAATGAAACCATTTGTGTGGGAGCTGCAGTTGTAATGTTCATCTTTTAATTAGAGAGAAAGGGCTTGTATTTACGTTCTTCTATAAAAGAATAATTGATAAACTCTGCTGAAAGTCTATTTAAACACCTAAGTTTTGAAGGCCGAAATATTTGAATTTACCAAAATCATACCAAATTTGATGGAAAGGCGGGTGCGCTGCCCGTGTCAACATAAAGACATAGCAAAAAGGAGTACAAGAATATGTACACGGAGACAGGAAAAGAATAAGAGAAAAGAAAAATAAAAACGTGAAACTCATGTCCGGTGTGAGAGCTAAGTGTCTTTCGTCAACATCTTCATTTACAAGATAAACTACGTCGAGCGCAATAGTAAGTGTGGTCTCGTTGAAGGTTCGTCTCTTCTACTCCTTCCACACATTCCACATCAGATAAAACATACTTTGGCAAAACAATTGTGAAAGGTTAGCTTTATTGCGGGTAAAAATACTCTTGCTCTACCAATCTTCCAAAGGGGTGAAGTCTTGTCTGTCTTCTCTCGGTGGACAGAAAGTCAAGCGGATACAACACTTCAGATTCCACGAGTGAACAGGGATTGCAACACGATGTTCTCCTGAATTATGCCATTGAAGTCGTCAAAGTCGATTGATTGTTTGGCACTCCGAATAGGATATCAAGCTTCCAAAGGTCGTTTTTGTTTCCATTCCGTTGGTCCATGGTGTGTCACTTTCGGGGTAGAATGCAGTAATATATTGTAGATATCTTGATGGCAGGCTGCTATCTCAATATGCACGTACTGTTATACGAAAATGATGGTTGCGCCTTGATATTCTTTTCTTCTTTGAGAAACTACTCAATTACAAATAATATTAGAAAAAAGGTAAAGGTGTAGCGAAGAAAATTGTGCTCATGAATAATCCGTTTGTTTATAGGCTGTTGAAACGGTGTTTCTTGGTTATCGCCCTCTTGCGTTGGATTAACTCTGCTGAAAGTCTATTTAAACACCTACGTTTTGAAGCCCGAAATAATTGAATTTACCAAAATCATACCAAGTTTGCGGGAAAGGCAGGTGCCGTGCCCATTTCAACATAGGGACATAGCAAAAAGGAGTACAATAATTATTACATGTAGAAAGGGAAAAAAGAAAATCAATAAAAATAAAACGTGAACTTCATGTCCGATGTGAGAGCTAACCGTCTTTGGTCAATGTCTTCCTTTGCAGGATAAGCTACGTCGAGCATAGTAGTAAGTGTGGTCTCGTTAAAGGTCTGCCCGTTCGACTCCTTCCACGCATTCCACATCACATAAAACATACTTTGGCATATAAATTGTTAAAGGCAAGCTTTATCGCGATTCAAAATACTCTTGCGCCACCAATCTTTCGAAGGGGTGAAGTCGTCTCGTCCCTCGGGACAGAAAACCAAGTGCATACAACTCTTCAGGCTCCACGAGTGAGCAGGGTTTGCAACGCAGGTTTAGCTGATGTCCAGAAGTTAATTATGCCGTCAAAGTTGTTGAGTAAATAGGCAATTTTCCGATTAATTTAATCCACGAATTTACTACTAGCATGGCATTGACACAAATAATAGCATACTGATATTCAATCATGTGAGCACATACTACGCCAATTGTAGACAGATCTACGTATAACGCTAGCATGCCTAAAATAGAAAACAGTAGGAGCGGGATAAACGAGTTATACCCTCCAGTAGGCCATGCAGAGGCCGCGGCGGCGGTGACGGCAGCAGCGTCCTCGGCTGCCTTCTTGTCGGCTTCGATCTTCTGGGCGGCGGCACGTTCGGCGTCGGTGGCCATGGTGATGACGAGGGCGACGCGGACGTAGAGGAAGTAGATGAACGGCGAGCAGTCGCGTAGTACCCCCAGGGTTCAATTTTGAACGCCACATGCCCCACTGGGGGCTCCTTCACCTTCAGGAGCATTATTCATGGGAGAGAGTTATTGCGGGAGGGACTAGTATGGAGAATTGGCAATGGTGCCTCGGTTAAAATCCACCATGATAACTGGATCCCACGGCAGGGAAGCTTGGCCCCGCTGGGGCAACGATATATCGCAGGCATAACCCACGTGTCACACCTTCTTGATGCATCCGGACGAGCATGGGACACGAGCAAGCTGGCGATGATGTTCACTCCTGGAGATGTGGAGGATATAAGGCAGATAGTAATTGGTGGACCAAACACGAGCGATCAGTTGGCGTGGAACTACACCAAGAATGGACATTTCTCCGTCAAGTCCGCATACCACCTGTGCATGAACTTAAGGAGAGCGACGACCGGACAGCCGGGTTCGTCAATGTCGAGCAGGGAGCACAAGGCGTGGCTGTCGCTGTGGGACACAAATGCTCCTGGGAAAGCGAAAATTCATGCATGGAGATTACTGAGGAACGGGCTGGCGGTTGGCACGGAGCTACACCGGCGGCGCATCAAACCGGGGGTATTCTGCTGTGCGTGTGGACGAGAGGAAACTCTATACCATCGCTTTTGGACATGCCCCCATTCAGTGATGTTCTGGAAGCATATGTGTGAAGACAAGGGGGAGCCGGTGGTGATGCCACCCGCGATGGATGGCTCACGAGAGAGCCTGATCGCATGGCTAAAGTCTTGGTTTGCAGATGCGGGAGCAGCCGAGCGCGAGACGATGATCCAATCCCTGTACGGTCTATGGTGCGCAAGAAACGAGACACGGGAGGGGAAGAGGATCCAGGAGGCGAGCGATCTTGCCAACAGGGTATACAACCATATTCAAGAATGGAGACAGGTACATGCAAGGGAGACGCCCATCAAGCAACCAAAAGTATCAGAAAAGTGGAAACCACCGGAGCCGGGGTGGATCAAGGCGAATGCGGACGGAGCCATGGCGAGGGCGCAGGACAGAGGAGGAGGAGGGGTGGTCCTTCGGGATCACCACGGTGCTTTCAGGGGAGGGACGGCGGTCTTCTTCCAGGGCATCACCAATCCCTTGCTCGCAGAGGTAAGTGCAGCCAGGAGGGCTGTACAGTTGGCCCTGGCCACGGGTACCACTCGTGTTCATCTTGAGCTTGACAGCCAGGAGGTGGTGCAAATGCTAAATGAAGAACGGAGAAACCTCTCCACTGTTGGGCTAATTGTCGAGGAGATTAAGGCGATGTTGAGGACTAGCCAAGAGTTCAAAGTTTCATGGGTTAGACGGACTGCAAATGCTGCAGCGCATGGTTTAGCTAGGGAAGGGGTATGCAATGAGACTTCTAGGGTTTATGTTTTTCCTCCGGACTGTATTCTTCAAGTAGTGGCCGACGAGGTCCCGAACTTTGATTAAATAAAGTTGCAACTTCCCCTCAAAAAAAAAAAACGCGGCCAACTTTGGACCCATTCTAAAGAGAAATCACCTATATAACACACAAACTGCGTTGCCACACGAATGGAACAGCTTAAGATATCTCTAATCGACCACACGATGGCATCATCTTCTCCATCCTCCATCGTGATCCAGATGCCTCTAAGTCCGAACACCAACGGCCAGCCGACGGCTCCGGCCACGCCCAAGGACGCCGGCGACGTCCCAACTACGACGCCAGCAGCAGCCAGCGCGGCGGACAAGGTCATGTCGAGCGCCGCGAACCTCGCGCAGCTCCTGCCGACGGGCACGGTGCTGGCGTACCAGGCGCTGTCCCCGTCCTTCACCAACCACGGCAAGTGCTTCTCCTCCAACCAGTGGCTCACCGCGGCGCTGGTCGTCGTCCTCACCATCTCCTGCGTCCTCTTCTCCTTCACCGACAGCGTCCTCGGCCATGACCAGAAGCTCTACTATGGCATCGCCACGCTGCGTGGTTTCAACGTGTTCAACTTCTCGGACGATGAGGAGAAGCTGCAGTGGACTCCCGCTGAGTTTCGGAGGCTCCGCATCCGGCCGCTGGACTTCATGCGCGCCGTCTTCACGGCCCTGGTGTTCCTCACCGTGGCGTTCAGCGATGTGGGGCTGCAGAACTGCTTCTTCCCTGGCGCTGGCAGGAACACTGAGGAGCTGCTGAAGAACCTGCCGTTGGGCATCGCGTTTCTGTCCAGCTTTGTGTTCATGATCTTCCCCACAGAAAGGAAGGGCATTGGCTACAGCGACACCACTCCTCGTGCAAAGCTCACTTGATGTGTAGATCGATCTTGTTTTTGATTAGTTAGATAGATTAGATTATAAATCGTCGTTTATAGTGACTATATGTTTGATGTTTAAATCTCTTGTTTTTTAATTTAAAATCTAGTGTAATCGTTGTATATAGGAGTAGTATTCCTATGACTACATTTTTTTGGAAATACTTGTGTATTTTTTAATTTATTCATTAATGAAACCATTTGTGTGTGGAGCTGCAGTTGTAATGTTTGTCTTTTAATTAGAGGGAAAAGGCTTGTATGCACCTTCTTGTATAAAAAGAATAATTGATGAACTCTGCTGAAAGTCTTTTTAAACACCTAAGTTTTGAAGCCCGAATTAGTTTACCAAAATCATACCAAGTTTGCGGGAAAGGAAGGTGCCGTGCCCATTTCAACATAGAGACATAGCAAAAAGGAGTACAATAATTTTTACATGTAGAAAGGAAAAAAAGGAAATAAATAAAAATTCAAGAAGTACGTACCAAAGGTCGCTTTTGTTTCCATCCTGTTGGTCCATGGTGTGTCCCTTTCGGGGTAGAATGGAGTAATATTGAAGATGTCTTGATGGCAAGCTGCAATCTCAATATGCACGTACTGTTAGACGAAAATGATGCTTGCCCCTTGATTTTTCCTTTTTAAGAAACCACTCAATTACAAATAATACCGACTAAAATAAAATAAAGGCGTACCGAGGAGAAAAATTGCGCACGAATAATCGGGTTGTTTCTAGGATGACGAAACGGTGTTTCTTCGTTATCGCACGTTCGCCCTCGTGTGTCAAGTAAGCATGAATTAACGGCACGATAGGGCACGAGAAAGGGAGCGATGGACGTGGCCGATTGGAGCTGAGATTTGTGGTCAATATATCTTCCTCTTCATATTAATACTCTACTCCATTCATCCCCAAAGGGATGAGACACCATGGACAAACGGGGTGGAACAAAAAGCGACCTTCTGTATGTAGATAGTACATGCGCGCGCACGCACGTGCAAGGACTAATTCATGAGAGTTAGAAACAATGGTTTGACGATGTTTTGTTTTAGAAAAACAGGGATCCCTCCCCTGTTCCATTAGAAAATGAAACCCCAGAGCTTACAAAGATTGTTCAAAGGAAATTTGTCTCGCTTGCCCCTCTCACTCCAGGAGGAATTTAAACAAGTTCGCATAATCAACAAGATAACAACTTCCACACAAAGGGAAAGCAGCTCCTAGCTCTTCTCCCAAACTCCGTCTTTGGTTTAGGCGCCCAGCCGGCCATCATCTCTGTTCCCCTCATCGCGAGCCCTGTGTGTTCATCTGCCAGTAGCTGCACCTCTCCTCCGCTCAGCCACTGGTTAAGCAGAGTGGCTTCGACAACTGCTTCGCTAGGAATGAGGCGAACGCTTCCAACTGGGATCTTTCCTAGTCCCCACAAAGGATCATCCAGCTCCGCATCATAGCATGAAACTTTGACTTCCATGGAAATTCGGGGTGATTTTATAAGTTGGTACAAATTTAACCCCAATTCAGAGCGGAAAGAAAAGGTCCATTTGTTGGCTTTTGTACGCGCGTGCGTGCATGGACAGATGCTCATAGCTGATGTTATGCCATTGAAGTCGCCAAAGTCAATGGATTGTTCGGCACTCTGAATAGGATATCAAGCTTCAAGAAATACATACCAAAGGTCGCTTTTGTTTCCATCCACTTGGTCCATGGTGTGTTGCATTCTGGGTAGAATGCACTAATATTGAAGATGTCTTGGTGGCAAACATCAATCTCAATATGCACATCACCCGCAAAAAAAAAAAAAAATCTCAATATGCACATACTGTTAGACGAAAACGATGGTTGCCCCATGATTTTTTTTTTAGTTTTTTGAGAAACCACTCAAACAAATAATACTAAAAAAAGGAGTATCGAAGAAAAATTTGCGCACGAATAATCAGGTTGTTTCTAGGCTGATGAAACGGTGTTATCGCACATTTGCTCTCGCGCGTCAAATAAGTGTGAATTAGCGGCACGGCCAGGCATGAGAAGGGGAGCGATGAACGTAGCCGGTAGGATCTGGGGCTTGTGGTCAATATATCTTCCTCTCCATATTATTACTCTGCTCCATTCTTTTTTGCGGTGCGCGGCGGGGCGGGGCGGGGGCTTGCGGGGGAGCTCCATTCAAGGGGTGAGAGGCCATGGACCATATGGGGTGGAATGAAAAGTGACCTTTTGTATGTGTGCCCGCGTGAGATCCTATCCATCTGACCTGCAAACAATGGTTTGACGACGTCCATGGAAATTCGGGGTGATTTTATAAGTTGGTACAAATTAAACCCCGATTCAGAGTGGAAAGAAAAGGCCCGTGTTGGCTTTTGTACGTCTACTCATGGTGCGTGCATGGACAGACTAGTGCAACGTCTTGTACTCAGAGTGCGTGCCTGGGCAATCGTTGGACAATTTAGCCCCGTCCAAGTACACATACTACTCTAGTTTGTGTGTAGTCTCCATGCCCTGGGTGGTTGGGAGGCCAAGACCATACTCTGTTTCAGAGCCTCCACAGGCCACAGCACCTTCAGTTAGCAGTGTTCAAGCCTTCAGTCAACGGACGGTCCAGATCGAGGCTCGCGACACGATCCGACGCCTGAAACATTATTTACCCCTGTAGCACTGAGGCGTTATTCACCGTTATTACTGTTCCATTTCACCGCGTCGGACTGTTTACCTTCTTGCCGTTTTCAGCTGAGCCATATAAGCCAGAGGCTTACCTGTAATGAGCATCCATCTTCCGTGAACCAAATCAAAACACGTGCAATTCCACTTATGGCGAATATGCCATGGTTCACGCGTCCTGCACTGCACTTTTCCCCCTTTTCCGAGATTTGCGACGAAACCTAGCCTAGCTGTTGAATCTGCTCCGATCCAGAAAGCGGCATGACCATTGTTAGGCATCCCTCCATGAAAAATGTAGCTTCTTTTAGGCATGCCCAGCACCAGGCAATCACACCATGCCTTCAAACCAATAAGAGAACTAGCCATCACAATCTCAAAAAAAAAAAAAATCATCACCCATCCAAACTAGCAATCTGACACAAAATACATGGTCCTAAAATGGCAACCGTTCATGAGAAAATACTGACATAGGACAGTGCAGCAGGCCAAGGTTCAGTTCATTACTCTGCTTCAGTCACAATGAGATCTAAACTGTTCATCAGACGGCAGCAGCGTGCTCAGGTTCAGTACTTCACTACTCTGCTTCAGTCACAGCAGCGTGCTCAGCTCAGCTCATCGCTTCCTCTTCTTGAGTGCGCGCCACTGCTTGAGGACGAAATCCACCACCTCCTTGAGGGTCGCCTTCCGGTCCTCCTTGAAGTTCCACAGCTCCGGCACCGGGTAGCGCCCACTCGGGTTGTACTCGTTCACCTCCAGCAGTGCGGTCGTCACCAGGGCATACACCTCCTCGCCGTGCTTCTCCTTCAGTTCCCGCAGCCTCTCGTCATCCTCATGGAGGATTTCCTGACAAACAACAATACACGCAGAGTTAGATAAACAACGATACCAGTCCATAAACGCTCTTTAGGTAACTACTTTAGTGATCTAAACCCTATTATATTAGTATATCATAATGCGTCACTGCAGGAAACTATATAAGAGTGTTTAGATTAATTGTGAAGACCATAATACGACCACACCATGACATGAAAAATAAGATCTTTTAAACTCCCAAGAAAAAAACTAAATTAGTGAACACAAGAATATAACTTCTCTCTGTTTCTTGTTTTCCTCCTCTCTGTTTTGTAAGGATGTGAACTGGTAATGCAACTAATGTTTTTGGGACAGGCCCAAATACAGCAAGATTCAATGACTATAACACTATTTGGAACCCTTAACTAGGTAAGTCCACATGTTTGTACTGTGGCAGTATTCTACCGTCGATAATACATTAATACTCTCATCAACAGATTAGGTACTTCACATTTCTCTAACTAACGTGGGAATTTCTGTTACTTATGTCCCTTCAGATAAATGTAAGAATTTTTAGGGAAGTAAATTAAGCTTGGTGTCTTGGATTCTCAGGTTTCACCACGATTTACTTATGCATAGATATACCACGTTGCTATTTGCAGAACAGGAAACTCGCTGTGAAATTGACAACTCAAGATTACAAGCTACTCCCTCTATAAACTAATATAAGATCTTTTAGATCACTAAAGTAGAATCAAGATTGAAGGGATTATTACCTTCGCTTTGCCGCCATGCACGACAACTTTAAAAGGGTGCCATTCTGGATTTCTAATCTCATCCTCCCACTTTGAACAAATAATGGAAGCAGTAACTTCTGCATCTTCTGTTGCCATTTTACGTTTACAGGCAATCGCAAATGATTTCAGATCAAGATCACCCATCCTCTTAATGCCTATATTTGCTCGGCCAGTTGTAACATCCAACAAGCCCTGCAGCATATGCGACGGATAGCTCGAAGATGTAAATTCAAACAAAATACTTACTAGACAAGTGCAAGTGCACAACAAACGAGGTACTCCGCTTACATCTATTAGCTTCTTCCGAGCATCTTGCAACTCATCGTTGCTCATCCTTTCCTTCATAAGCAGAGCCCCATGGAGTGATTCCATCTCATTTATTTCATCATACTTCTCCTGCAGCTCCTCGCTAAGTTGATCGATTTTCCTCTTTGATTCAAAATCTTCCTCGCCTGGCATATGCTTCATAACATTCAATTTTCCCTGGAGCTGTTTTATTTTTAACTCAAGCTTCTGCCTGGTATCCAGTTTCTGCTCAAACTTGATAATCTCATCTACTGCAGCTTGTTTCTCCCTCTACAGTTTGCCATCTCCAGGGAAGTAAGTAAGACAGTCATATGAATTAGCATCTAAAGAAATCAAGTGAAACAATATATCAAGTCTCAAACCTTGTGTTTTTCCACAAGCTTCAGCACATTATCGTCGGCCTTGTGTTGCTCCAATGTTGCCATCTTGAGATATTTTGCTTTGATCATGCTCTGTATTCACCACAACAGCCTGACATGAGTGTTATGCAAAAACAATTCTGTGATGATCTTTTCTTGCAGCGTAATCAAGAAAGAAGCACCGAAACAATCAACCACCATATGATTATTTTTCTGTGGTAGACATTCGGCACGTACCTTTTCCTTATCTTCATCGAGATTGCTTCTGTCAGATTCGCTACGCACAGCAAGCTCATGAAGCTGCTTGGATTTGAGCTCAAGAACCTGCATCTTGCAATCCAGCTCCGAACGGACCTTCCGATTCTCATCGATGATCATCCGAGAATGCCGGCGAGCAAGTTGCTGCATCTTGTGGATTTCTGGTCACAATAACAATATCATGTTCAGAAGGTATTATTTAACTGAAAGGTCAAAGCACAGAAATGCATCAATGTTGTTCTGTCATAATAACAGAGCAGGTAAACAGCAGGAGATCACAACGAACAGACCATGATTGTATCTCTGGAGGATGAGCTCCTTCTCTTCCATCACCATGTCCAGTGATGTGGTCCTCTCACTGTACCTAGATTCGAGCTCCTGGACATGCTTGGCCGGCACGCCCTTCCACGGCCACACCAATTGCTCCTCTCTGCTCTGGACACGGCGAGGCTCCGCGGCCGGCGGCGGCTCCGGTGAGTCCGGCACTTCGTCCTTCACCCGCTTGGTGAGACAGCGGTCATGTCCGTTAGCACCCGAGTCTGCTCCGGCTGCGTGAGGCCGATCGCTGGCGCTCCGGAAACCCACTGCCTCGCGAATCCTACCGAAATCGGGAAATCAAAGACGGTCAATTGCAGCTGCGTCGCCGGATGTGGAGGGAAATCTCGAGAGACGGTCAATTGCACCACGTACCTCTCAAGTGCCTCGCCGGAATCCATGGACCCGCGCGGTTGCTGGCCAGACCGACGCCGCCTTCCCCAGACGCCAACCAACCAACCAACCAACCAACCTAGGGTCATTGTAAGGTAAGGCCCAGCGAAGATGAGTCAGTCCAATGTCGCTGGGAGGAAGGGGGAGCGACGCTGCGAGAGAGTGGGGGGGGGGGGGGGGGGG
>LR738710.1:2472859-2512754 GCA_902687465.1 Secale cereale | reverse complement strand
CCGCCCCCTTCCCTCACCGCAATTTCTTCATCGTGTGCGCTCGCAGGCCGTCTTCATCACAGGCTGCGGGTATCTAGCTAACGATTGTGGATTTTGTAGGAGATACGCTCGTCCCGCAACTCTCCCCATATAAGTAGTATCAAAAAACAAGATGATAATGACTAAATGAACATATGTGCGCATATTACAAATATAACCTCTATGTATATGAAAACCGATGTTCATGTTTCTCGGGAAATTAAACAAACCAAAAAAGAAGACTTTAAAAGAACAAAATGGAATGAAAATAAAATGCATGAAAAAGAAAGAAAAGAAAAAGGACTTATTTGGCTCAAACACAAAATGGAAAAGAAACGAAAAAAATTGACCTAATCGCAACGGGCCAAGCCCAAGAAAGCAAAACCGCTAAACACCGCTCTCCCGTGCTTTCAAGTGGAAAACCCTATATGATGCTTGTCATGACAAATTGCTGTTGAAACACATAAATCAATCCAGGTGGGACGACCCATTTTGACATTTCTATGTATACCATCACACCTTTATTTTTGCTGATACGATCATACCTTCTGCAACCTAAACCTACTATAGGACACTAAACCCATTTGTAGATCAGATCTTGCAAGAAACATTGCTTCAATAAATTTCCCGATTGTCTAAGAGTAATAAGAAAAAAAATGTAAAATTGTATTAAAGATAAAAAAAATACAGGAAAGACCAGACCATAAAGCACACGAGTAGAAACTAGAATAAAAGAGAATGTTAGTGGAAGTAGGCCCATGTGGACATGAAAGATTTTGGAATAAAAGAGAAGTTCTTGTGTTTAGAAGTTTAGCATGCATTATGTGGCTTGATCCGGTGAAATTCGCCACTGATGGAAGGAGGGAGTAGATGATAAACCATCCGTCCCAAAATATGTGGTTTCTATATTGTGTAAATCATTTCTATATATAGATGATATTCGCCACTGATGGAAGATACGACCCCGAAGCTCGCCTTTCACTTTCTTTCTCTCACTGCCTAGAACCATGTGTCTGGAACCGAACCTTTGTAAAGTCTCTTGTTGGCCTGAACCCTTATAAAGTCTGTTCGGTTCTGTTGTTGGCTTAAGTTCTGTCACATGTACTGTGTTAGTTAAATCAAAAAGGAAAAAAAAATAGGTACGACCTTGAATATTATTAACAGGTAGGAGTATGTACACAGATGTGTCCACTAATTAACATAAATGTCTACCAAGCCGAGATAGGAACAATGTCGGCCAGTCCATCTCCATAAACACGGCACCGATACACAATTCACATTGAAATAACCCAGTTACAATTTCCATCACTCCTGTTTGGGTGTCGAGCTTGTGCGCAGGAAACGATGCGTCTAAGATGAATAATGCGTTGCTCTTCTCTCCCGACCACACACGGATCTGTCGAGGATGCCACTTGTCTTTGGGCGACTTTAGGTCCAACACCCCAACACGGAGCCAGAAGGAGGTTGCACTCTCTCTACAACCGTTGTCTTGTCGGTGCTTCCAGATATCTAGCCGCCAAATGCCAGCCTCCTCGTACACGTAAAACAGCGTGAGCGCCCTGTCAACACCGACACTAAGCATTGGCCAATCAGAAGGGTTTTTGGTGAGTTGGTCCGCTGGGATGGAGAGCTCTGTCCACGAGACATGGCCGGTCTCGATGTTGACGTCGAAGGTGTAGTAATTTTGTGGGACTGTATTCTCTGATAGGTAGGCGGCCACCCAGTGCACCATGCCACCATGCACTACGGCCTTATGCTGGCTATGGTTCCCGAATTGCATCCAAAGGCCGCCCTTGCGAGCAGCAGACCAAATTTTGTCGCCAAAGCAGCTTCTAGGCGCGCTCCAACCCGGCTTGGCAGATGAGAAGCTGTAGAGATCACAGCTATCATCCTGCTGCTTCCCGGGAATGGAGTTGACAAGGGTTAGCACGGTAAAGAATGTCGAGTAACCCGGAGTTGGCCGCCGGCTTGAGGAGCAATAGTCTGAAGCGGTTAGAAGAGCGCAGCTCATGGCAGATACTAGACACTGGAGCGGGGGCAGCATGTCGCATGTGCGGGCGAGCACGTCACACACGGCCAAGTGGATCGAGTTGGTGGGAGAACCACCACCAACGAGGCGCACCAGGACGAGACCACCCCGTGCGGCGAGCGGCTTCGCGCCGTCTAAGAGGCCTGCCGGCACGCCACGGGCGAGCCAGGAGAGGGAACGGCACCAAGAACCGCCGAGCGTTGGACCCGATGGCGATGGCGATGGCGATGGCGCAGGGACAAAGGCCGGAGGCTCGGGGGAGTTGCCTCGGTTGCGCTGAATGAAGAAGCCGAGGAGGGCTGACGGGTGGGCCGTCTTCTCCGGCCACCGGCGATGGAGGAAGGAGGGGTCGGCTATAAGAGCACACCAGCGCTTGGACGCCGCCGCACACCGGAACAGAGCAGCGATGTCCGCCGACACCCGGAAAAGTATCTCGAGGAGTACATCGTCGTCGATCGTGACCGCCGCCGTCCTTTTAGTCTTCTTCCCTGGGGAGATCGATAGATTGTAGCTTGGTTGAGACATCCCGAACGACGGAGTCGCTCGTGCTACGCTGTGCCTGCCGTCTCCCTTTATAAATCAATCTCGTCTTGTTTTGCTCCCGTTCCCGATTAGAAGTCAACTAACTAAGATTTTCTTTTTCTTTTTTGAGGATCAAGTCAAGTATGAATACAGTCAGGTCGGCCCATGTTCCAAGGCCTTACTTTTTTTAGTTGAAGGCCTTACAGTTTCACAAAGGGTATATCTCCAAAATCACTAATTGAGGAGTACTCGTGGTAAAGATCACCCCAAACCCAAGTGACGCGCTGCATATGCGTCACTTGTCGCAACCTGGACGTTTCTTCTTTTTTCGTGAATCCGTTTATTCAAAACGTTTTATCTCTTAAACCGTGCGTCCAAATCTCGTATTGTTTTCACAATTAAATTCCTCGCGTCGAGATCTTCAAAACTAGATCCCACGTTGATAGGTTTTGACGAACTTTTTTTCACGAAAAAAAACGGACGAAAAAACCGAACCTGGCGCACTGGTTTTTTCCCTCTCCGAAAGAGGCACGCCCGTGCCTCTCGCAAATCACAACCGTGCCTCTGGCGGAAGCAAAACCGTGACCCCCGCGGAAGAGAATAAAAAAGAGAAAACACATTTTTTTTCCGTTCCCGAGGAGGCACTGCCGTGACTCTTGTGAAAGCACAACCGTGCTTCCCGCGGAAGCAAAACCAAGACTCTCGCGAAAGGAAAAAAAACCAGAAAAAGCATTGTTTTTCCTTCCCGAGAGGCACGGCCGTGCCTCTCGCGGAAGCAAAACCGTGACTCTTGCGAAAGGAAAAAAACAGAAAAAGCATTTTTTTTCCCTTTCCGAGAGGCACGGCCGTGACTCTCGCGGAAGCAAAACCGTGACTCTCGCGAAAGGAAAAAAACAGAAAACACATTTTTTCCCCTTACCGAGAGGCACGGCCGTGACTCTCGCGAAAGCACAACCGTGCCTCTCACGGAAGCAAGATCGTGACTCTCCCGGCGAAACAACGCGTTTTTTCGCAAAAAAAAATCAAATTTTTTTTATGATCGAAAAGCTAAGGAAGACCCGTGGAAAATCAAAACGTCAAAAAACCCAGAAAAAAGACCGTTTAAAAAGCCAAAAACGCGTGCGAAAAAATAAATAAAATAAAATCCGGAGGGAGCGCCCAGAGCGCGACACGTGGCGAATGGCTGAGAGCGCGACAAGTGGCGCTGATCGCTGCGAGACTCTCGAAGGAGCGCTCGTTAACTAGTTGCTCCCGTATATCTGGCTTCACACAAAACCGAAGGATCTCTCGCGTGAAGCATCTACAGTGAAGGGTCGGCCCACTCACGAACGCTTAAAAGAAATAAGGGAAGAAGAAGGGAGAGCGCTAGTCTCCTGGATAGTTTGTTGGAAGCGGTGCTAGCTGCCTTGGCTAGCTTCGGATTTCTGATTAAATAGTATTTCCTCTGTAAACTAATATAAAAATATTTAAACATTTAAATCACTGCTTTAGTTATCTAAACACTTTTATACTAATTTACAGAGGTAGTAGGTCACGAAATACTTCATGGGAAACTAGCCCAGCTCCACCTCAAAAAAGAAACTAGCCAGCTTCAACTGGTTTTTCCTGGTTTCCCTATTTGTACTGGACATTTCCTTACTTTTTTGCTTCATGTTATTCGGTTTTCTCGAGTATTTTTCTTCTTCTTTTTTCTTTCTTTTTTTGTTTGGATTTCTTATTTATTCTCCGGGTTTTTTCCCTTTTTCTTTTTGGCTTTTTTGTTTCTTTCATTGTTTTAATTTTTTTTGTTTTCTTTTCTTACTCACTTTCCTTCTTTTTGTTGTTGGTTTTTTATTTCTTTCTTAGTTTTCAACATTTTTGGTCATTCTTTTTTTCTTTATCAATTTTCGCTGTTATTCCATTTTTTACATTTGTTTCTTCACATTTAGTTTTCATATTCCTTTGTTTCTATCATTTCTTTTTTCATTTTTCTTTTTATTTTTGGTTTTTATTTGTTTCTTTTAATTTTCATTCTACATTTTTTTATGTCAAGAATATTTTTCTAATACACGTTTAATATTTTTCCAATACAATTTGACATTCTCTGAATACATGGTAAACATTTTTATACATATTTTTTAGCATTTTTCAAATGCTTGATTACATTTTTTAAATTTGAATTCAATATTTTCTTTACATTGTCAAAATTGTTTTCCATACATATTTTTAACATTTTTTAAATGCTTCATTAACATTTTTCAAATAAAATAATAATATTATTTAAATACATGCTCAACATTTTTTCTATACACACTTTGTAAGCATTTTCAAATGCTTGATTAACATTTTGTAAATACAACATTAACAATTTTTTAACACACGACCAACATAATACTCATTCAATATTTTTTAAATACTTGATTAACATTTTTCACGTGCTTGTTCAGGTGCAAAGAATGGAGATCTAAAAGCGACAAAAGTCTTTGGGAGGGTGGACAAAAGTAGGGCCGAGTAGACCATGTTTCTCGTTGGGAGTTGGAAGTGGTGAGAAATTAGATATTGAAGTGTCTTGAAGTGGGTATAATTTATCACATGGTTGGTAGTAGGCATGTAAGCCATGTACATTTGTTTCCCGACGAAAGGTAGCTTTACCGTTGTTCTTACTGATAAAAATGAACTTATCCCGCAAAAGTTAATTATTGCTTATACTTTGGTTATAGATTTTAGGAAAATAATTAGTGCCACTAGAAAAGGTCATTATGCATGAGATAGGTCGATGCGCCCTTGTCTAGAGACTAGCATGGGCGATGCAAATGTAAACATTCAGCAAACAATTCAGATAAATTTCCGGTTGTATTAGTTGCTTCTCATCTTTGTCTAAACATACAATCTTTTGCTTTCTTGATGTTTAATCTAGTTTTTGTCAAATACATGTTCATCATCGAGATCAAAAGAAAACTATTGTTACTTAACCATTTGGAACTTATGCGTATAGGTGTATGCTTTTTGGTCTATGCAATGCACATGTTACCTTTCAAAGATGCATGTTGTTGGGTGTTACGTGACTGGCTGTGTGATATCCCCGTTTATAATCATGTACTAAACATACATGGATCATGCACGATCACGAACGGTGACTCAAGTTAATATCATAATACAACTCTACGAGACAAAAGTAAACATAAATCTTTATATTACAAACAAGGGCCGCGAGGCCTCCTGCCTGGGACCTCCAACCTAGTCCCGGTCATCGGTCTCGACGTAGTAAGTACCATCGGGGTAACCTGCATCCACGGTGCTACCAACTGTTGCAGCAACCGGGTCGAATGAAAAGAGTAGCAAAGCAACGGTGAGTACTCATCCCAAGTAATCGCAAGACTTACATCAGATCTATACTAGATATGCATTGATTTCAATGGAATGGGATAATATCTGTGTACTAAACTGCAGAAATGCCATAATAAGGGGGGAGCTCATCCTATCGAAGACTGCCATCATCTTGCAACAGTAGAAGAGAGGAGCGTACATGGTAACATCTTGCACACACATATAGTAATAATCCTGCCTAGAGATCATCTCCTCGTCAACCTGTGAGAAAGCATCTCCAGGTATCTATCTATTATCTGAGTGTGAGTTTGCAAGCAATGGAGTTGTCTACGAGGTTTAGGGTAAGAAGGACTTTCATCCTGGTAACTTTGAGAAGATTTGGACCAATGGTTGATATAGTTGCTTTGCAACTGACCAAAATGGTCCAGAAACTTGAGCATGATGATGCACTCACATGAAGCATCAACTTGAGCTCAAATTTGGCAAGGCTTAGTGATTTGATTATATAAAGATGCTGTAAAAGTTTCATACCAATTGGATTCAGTAAAATGGTACTCGTTTCACAAACATCCTTGCTGACCAGAATCTTGCTAGAATTTTGGAGAAATATTGGCTAGGTTAAATGGTGCCAAATTTGGTGGAGAGAAGTTATATAGGTAGGAGTATGATCTGGTAATTTATTAGGATTTTTGAAGCAATACAAAATGCACTTGCTTCAGAACCTGGAATTTTTGCCAGAATCAAAGATTTGGTCCTCTGCTCACATAGATGATTGGATGGAGCTGAAATTTGGAGGAGTGGGATAATATGATCACAAGAAGAGGATTGCAAAATTGCAACTCATTTGGATACCCCTAGCTAGTACTTCCTTCACAGTGGCTTCTGTTTGCCAGAATATTTGAAAAATCACCGAGGAAGATTGGCTAGGAAAATAAGTTGAATTTTGGCATGTGGCAATTATTTGGACATAAAAGAATGTCCAACAAGTTTGGGAGAAAACAAGATTAGAGAAATGACACTTCCTTCACAAAGTGCCACTCTGGACAAAAATAAAGAATAATTATTGGAGAATTGTTCTTGGGCTAGGACAAGAAAGTTTGGGCATATTTGAGCAATATATGACCCAAAGGAATTGTGAGAATTATTTGGGAATTTTTTGATGGACAGAAATATAGATTGCTTTACAATCTATAGGGTAGACAAGGTTATTCCTTTAAAAGAAAAAGGAATATTTCCTAGAAAAAGATTTTAGGGTTTGGTCAAGCAGTGGAGTGACATGATCTTGGAAAGATTTTGAGAAAGATGAGCCACTTGGGAGAGGAAATGAAGATAATTTCCCAGGTGACAAGGCCACAGAACCACCCCAAAAAGGAAAATAGAGCAAAAACCAATAAATCAAAAGAAAAAGAAAGGGCCAAAAACCAGGCTGTTACAAACCTTCCGCCCTTAAAGAAATCTCGTCCTCAAGATTTGGTGGCTCACGGAACAAGTATGACTTGAGGACACCGTTTCCAACTCGAATATCCATTTCCTTAGGTATATCTGCTGGATCCTTGCCGCGTCTTGCATGAGTGACTGATCTGACTGGGGATACATGCTCACCATATGTGTGGAAAGGTATGTAGCCGAACACTTGATCCTTGAGGTAGGCATATGTCCTGACGCATATTCTCTGAGGATGGTGCAATATTGCGATACTGGCGCGGACTGAGTGGCTTACGAGAGAAGCCATCCGTATAGCTTGCCGAGGAAGACTCGTTAGCTTCTGCTCAAATCTTTTGTCTGGGTATCGTGCCGAAGAAGGCTCTATAGCTTATACACGAAGCTTGGTCTGATTATTGTACTGGAGAAGCTTGAGTTCCGTACTTGAGAAGCTTCCACTCGGGTTTACTTGTTGAGAAAAAATCATTTCCGCCTATCAGAAGCTTTTATCGAGGTATCTTGCTGAGAAAGACCAGGTATCTTGGACCGGAAATTGTGGACATATCATGTCGAGGAAAAATCGAGGAGCCTTGCATCATAAATTTCTTCTGATAACGTTTGGAAGAAGACTGAGTTTCTTACATCCAAAGCTTCATACTAATATGCAGACTGAAATCTACACACACACCCATAATATTTTGTGGCTGATTATTTGCATGAGAAAAATGGTTTGACTGTCTTCCGCGAGTATATCACATTCTGACTTTATTTCGGATGATAACATATTTTAAGCATCATGCCTTGCTGAGCCAAAATTTTGTATATGGTCCATACCTTTGACAGAAACTATACCGTTGATCTTGTACCTGACTTGTCTTGTTGCTGACTTGACTATTACTGCTCTGAGTATTTTGTACTGATGTAGACTTGAGTTATCAGTACTGTTGTGAGGAGTGCACACTAATGCAAAATTGATTATCAACCTCAAAATCAGATATTCCCAATTTCACTGCAGTCGGCTGAGAATTCTATTCTGTTTAGCTGAGTTTCCAAACATTTGAACTCCTTGCTAATTCTTCGGGTCCGGTGTCGGTTGATGAGCAGCTCTTTATAGGAGAAAAATAATGTAACACTGGGGCCCAAAAAGAAAGAAGCAAAAGAAAACTCAACTAAACAAAAGCACACAACAACAATCAATTCACACACAACTAATGTCACATATTACTGCTAGTCACACAATATGCATGCCTACTTAAGAACACAAATGTCGCGGGATCTCCAGTCCTACGATCGAGCATGCTGTGACGATGTGCACGAGGACGAATAAATGTGTGGAAGAATTGATGTAAACATCGCTACACCAAGTGCTAGCTTAGCCAGGTAGCAAGCTGGACTAGCTCAAAGGCGAGGACGTACTTGGTAACCATGTAGCAGGACACGAATGTTGTGACCACATTATTATCAAGCAGACAGAAAATATCCGTACTCGTCCAAGAAATAAGGATAGCGGGGAAAAACTAAGTCTGCTGGCATTGCCCTTTCTTGATGACTAAGACCATTAAGGGTTGCCAACACGACAAGAAAAAGGACGATCCGGGGTAGAAGCATGTCTACCACCAAAACAAAATGAGGCTGAAGGAAGGAATTCGGCGGGATACCTGAGCACCATTTTTGCAAACAGTTTCGAGATCACTTGCCATCACTCTGTTGGGACAGAAATGACGCCAAACACCGAAGAACGAGCAAGAAAAGAAAACTGAAGAAATGCAGGGGCTGAGCTGTAGTGGATCCGAACCGATGCCATCTACACTCACCAGATAAATCGTTAGTAGCAAACTAATAAGGCTATATGCATGCTATGCAACAAACAAATGCAGCAACCAAATGCAACAAACAAGGTACACTCTATACTACCGATTACTACCGGTTTCTATTGCTCGCGCTGACTAGGGCGTCCTACAGCCAGACCTGCTCTGATACCAAGCGCTGTGGCACCACGACTCAGAGAAACCGGAACGCCCCGTATTCCAGCCCGGAGATCGAGGAGAAGTCTCTAGAATACGCCACTGCTTGACATAGAACAAATCAGCTCTTATTACAAGAATAATAATACAAGTGTCTGATGTTACAAAGAAGCACATCAACACGGCTACATTACGCCTGCGATACTACACTTGCTCTATTCTAGCAGCGAAACAACTCGTAGCAGCGGAATACTTCTAGCAGCGGAACAACGACGAAGGTGGTGAACTCCACTCCGCAGGGACTCTGGCTGGGACACGATCTAGCTCACATGCACGGCAACCTCGACAAGCAAGCAAGCAATCATGGCATCACCTGCAATCTGGCATGACACGCCAGGTCAGTACATTGAATGTACTTGCAAGCTCACAACAACCAAAAGCATCAAGGCAAAACAACAACATAGCATTAACAGGTTAATTAATTAACAACTATCATGATGAAACAACTACTAAGCATGGTATGAAACTGATACAATACTGATAAATCACCATCTCAGATCTCCATAACCATATCTCTCTTGGCTAACCGGCCAAGTAATATACCATCTCGATCACCTTGTGACCAAAACCAAACGGTGATCATTCACGGATCACAAATGGACCAACCTCGTGGTCTTGTAACCAAATGCTGCAGGGCGGAAGTACAGTCAATCGGACATTTAATTAGAATATATTCATAAGAAACAATAGAAGAGATCGAAATCATGTCCATGCGAAAATGTCGACTAATTATGTTGGCTAACATAGGAAAAACATCTATAAGTCCGCCACTGAACTCAAAGTGTCCTGGAACTGTTGTTTGATTGATCCATGCTGGGAATCCAAATGCCACTGTCAGGACTAATTACATGCTGCCGCTGGAGATGTAGTACACCCGTGCTGGTTCTCGGGCTGCACTTCCTATTGATAATCTGGTCATGAGCCAAGTCTTGATTTCACACATATATATTTGGGTTCTAACTTACTGCCAACTGAATACTCATTTGGATTCCATTGGACATAGCCTAATTAGATCAAATAAAGTAGTTGCAGCAAATTTATGATTGACTTTAAACTACGAACACACAGGAGCCTTTTGGTACATCTAAGACTAAATATTATATGAGTTGGATTGCATATTTGCAGGCTATGGTGTTTACTCAACCCTGTTTTTGTACACTATCAGCAAGATGCAGAACTCCAAACCTGACCAATAGAAATCAGAAGATAAATGAAGAATATACTTACAGCCGAACAAATTGAACCATTCAACATAATTTTATTTATGGATGCACTTGACGATTTTTCCTCCGACTGTTCCAACTTCTTCATGGCCAAGAATACCACAATATGAAATCACAGCCTCGCAGGGGCAGCACATACAATTTGACACGGATGAAGTCAAGCACAGGCGTATGGAACAGCTGGACCTCGAAGAGTGGTGGCAGCTACATGGAGGAGGAGAGTTATTGAAGGTGCGTAGGATAAAAAAATTGTGAAACCTATCGATGATTACATTACATCCTGTATTCATCTTTTATATAATTATCAAAAGAACAAAAGTCTCTTCCTATCGGAGATAATAACTGTAATCAAATACATACCTTTGCAATAGAAAGGACCTCTGAGATGAGCCTCCTTGTCAAGATCAGAACCTCATATGTGGACACGCATATTGAAGAAAAGATGGACGGCCAGGCCAGATGGTGGCGAGCTGGTCATACCTAGACTTGCAATAAAGCAACCATGAAGAATACCACGATCAGGAGTACTGCGGCCAATTGCTTGCAGGAGAACGTAGCCTCCGAGATCAAGTGCTTAAGGGGAGGCGGTGGAGCAGCATGAGAGATAGATGAAGATAGAAGGAGGCGTTTAAGGAGGGTGCAATTCCTGGGAGGAAAAGGGCAGAGGAAGACATGACGTGGGACTCCTTTTATTTATTTAGTTTTGACCGGACTCCTCTATTTTTGTTAGTTGGACGTGGACTCCTCCAGATAATGATGTACGGTTAGATTGGCAATACCCAGGATATCGAACGGGTATAATTTTTTTTACAGGATTAAACGTGGAGCCTCCAATGATGCCTCCAATGATTAAACGGGTATAATTTTTTTCTGCCGAACAAAGCAGATTTTAGCGAGGAATTATAAGGGTTAATCTAAACCGTAATAATTCGACCCCACGTAGATGAACGGCTCTTAATTTCTGATTAACGTGGTAATTTCTAGGGAGTCTCTAATTAGTATAGGTATAGATAGATATTTTTGCTTAGTTGGAGGAAAGAGAAGAAGAGAGAGAAGGTAACGGACTCTTCGTGAAGAGCCAGCTCTAGCACGTACTCCTAGGCACTTTGTGAGAATGAAAGGTGGGTCGCGTAATAAATAAGTAGTACACTCTTTTGATCTACTACTGTACATGTTGACTATAAGATGAGCTGTAGATGACATGGCACTGACTTATAACCAGCAGCTGGCTATACTATTAACCATGCTATAACGCCGGGTCGGCACCCACAGCGGCCATCCACCTGCTGTTGTACGTATACATCTTGTCCACTCTTTTCCCTGTCCCGTATAGCAACCCCAATAATACCAGGCACACATCCCAGAGCTATCCTGGACGGACCAGATACAAGGATCATCTGGACCCGTGTGCCAAAACGCCCTTCCCTCTAATTCGTTTTTTTACTATTAGTTCATTCTTTGAGCTAAATGACCCTGAAATTGAAAAGCACTACAAATGAAGTCTAAAAAGGTTGAAAGTTGGCATGGTATCATCATTTCACCCACATGGCATGTTTTAAAAAGTTGAGAGGGTTACGGTAAAAACTGGATGCACTTCGTGTACAAAATGGACCATCTCTTTCGACGTATTAGGGTTTCAAACGAAAACTCATCTGTTACAAAAGTGATTTTATTTTTTGAACTTATTTGAACTCCAGACTTTTTGTGTGTTCTAAATGTACCATTCAAAGTCATATCATCAATTTTCAACCCTTTCTGACTTCATTTGGCATTTTTCATGCATTTACTGATTTGTTTTGAGCTAAATGACCCTGAAATTAAAAAGCACTACAAATGAAGTCTGAAAAGGTTGAAAGTTGGCATGGTATCATCATTTCATCCACATAGCATGCTCCAAAAAGTTGAGAGGGTTACGGTAAAAACCGGATGCACTTCGTGTACAAAATGGACAATCTCTTTTGACGTATCAGGGTTTCAAACGAAAACTCATCTGTTACAAAGGGATTTTATTTTTTTGAATTTATTTGAACTCCAGACTTTTTGTGTGTTCTAAATGCACCATTCAAAGCCACGTCATCAATTTTCAACCCTTTCTGACTTCATTTAGTATTTTTCATGCATTTACCAATTTTTTGAGCTAAATGACCGTGAAATTGAAAAGCACTACAAATGAAGTCTGAAAAGGTTGAAAGTTGGCATGGTATCATCATTTCACCCACATAGCATGTTCTAAAAAGTTGAGAGGGTTACGGAAAAAACTAGATGCACTTCGTGTACAAAACGGACAATCTCTTCCGAAGTATCAGGGCTTCATACGGAAACTCATTTGTTACAAAAGGCATTTCAATTCTTCACATGTAACTGCAGTGATATTCTAGATCAAATGCATCATCATAATAGTTGTGGAGAGAAAGTCTTCACTTTTTCTTCGCGTGCGTCCTTTGCTTATTGCGCCGCAACCATGGATAATCTTCATTGTTTAACAGGGTGCTTCGGTCAGCCTTGATTTTGAAGAGAGGAATTTCATGAAACTTTTCATAATCTTCAGACATGTCTGTCTTGCCCTCCAATCCAACGATGTCTCTTTTTCCTGGAAGAACTATGTGGCGCTTTGGCTCATCGTATGATGTATTCGCTTCCTTATCTTTTCTTTTTCTCGATTTGGTAGACATGTCTTTCACATAGAAAACCTGCGCCACATCATTGGCTAGGACGAATGGTTCGTCTGTGTACCCAAGATTGTTCATATCCACTGTTGTCATTCCGTACTGTGGGTCCACCTGTACCCTGCCTCCTGATAGATTGGCCCATTTGCACTGAAACAAAGGGACCTTAAAATCATGTCCATAGTCAAGTTCCTGTATGTCCACTATATAATCATAATATGTGTCATTTCCCATATTGGTTGCTGTATCAAAGCGGACACCGCTGTTTTGATTGGTGGTCTTTTAATCTTGGGCGATCGTGTAAAATGTATTCTCATTTATCTCGTACCCTTTGTAAGTCAATACAGTCAAAGATGGTCCCCTGGCCAACGAGTACAGCTCATTATAAATAGTGTCATCACCCATGAGACGTGTTTGCAACCAACTGCCGAAAGTCCTGATGTGTTCACATGTAATCCAGTCGTCACACTGCTCCGGGTGTTTGGAGTACATAGTATTCTTGTGTTCATTGACATACGGGGTCACCAAGGTTGAATTCTGTAAAACCGTGTAGTGTGCCTGAGACCAAGAATGCACGTCCGTACATATTATTGAGTCCGCTCCTAGTGTGCCTTTTCCAGTAAGTCTCCCCTCATACCGTGATTTAGGAAGACCCATCTTCTTAAGTTCAGGAATGAAGTCAAGACAAAACCCAATGACCTCCTCTGTTTGATGGCCCATTGAGATACTTCCTTCTGGCCTAGCACGGTTACGAACATATTTCTTTAAGACTCCCATGAACCTCTCAAAGGGGAACATATTGTGTAGAAATACAGGGCCCAGAATGGCAATCTCGTTGACTAGATGAATTAGGACGTGTGTCATGATATTGAAGAAGGATGGTGGGAACACCAGCTCGAAACTGACAAGACATTGCGTCAAATCACCCCTTAACCTTGGTAGGATTTCCGGATCGATCACCTTCTGAGAGATTGCATTGAGGAATGCACATAGCTTAACAATGGCTAATCGAATGTTTTCCGGTAGAAGCCACCTCAATGCAACTCGAAGCAGTTGCGTCATAATCACGTGGCAGTCATGAGACTTTAGGTTCTGGAACTTTTTCTCTTTCATATTTATTATTCCCTTTATATTCGACGAGAAGCTAGACGGGGCCTTCATACTGAGCATGCATTCAAAGAAGATTTCCTTCTCTTCTTTGGTAAGAGCGTAGCTGGCAGGACCTTTATACTCCTTTCGAGGCATGGCGTCTTTTTCGTGCACACGTTGTTAGTCCCCCCGTGCGTCCGGTGTATATTTTGTCTTCCCATACACGCCCAAGAAGCCTAGCAGGTTCACGCAAAGATTCTTCATCACGTGCATCACGTCGATTGCAGAGCGGACCTCTAGGTATTTCTAATAGGGTAGGTCCCAAAATATAGATTTCTTCTTCCACATGGGTACGCGTCCCTCAACGTCATTCGGAATAGATAGTCCGCCGGGACCCTTTCCAAAGATTACTTGTAAATTATTGACCATAGCAAGTATTGTTGGGGAACGTAGTATTTTAAAATTTTCCTACGATCACGCAAGATCTATCTACCAGATGCATAGCAACGAGAGGGAAGAGTGTGTCTACGTACCCTCGTAGACCGGAAGCGGAAGCGTCAAGTGACGCGGTTGATGTAGCCGAACTTCTTCGCGATTCAACCGATCAAGCACCGAACGTACGGCACCTCCGCGTTCAGCACACGTTCAGCTTGATGACGTCCCACGAGCTCTTGATCCAGCTGAGCTTCACGGGAGAGTTTCGTCAGCACGACGGCGTGGTGACGGATATGATGTATTCACCGGCGCAGGGCTTCTCCTAAGCACTTCAACGGTATGACCGAGGTGTGTTTCTGTGGAGGGGGGCACCGCACACGGCTGGAACAATTCAACTTGTGTGTCTTTGGGTGCCCCCTGCCCCCGTATATAAAGGAGCAAGAAGGGAGGGCCGGCCGGACTCCTATGGTGCGGCTAGGGCAATCCTACTAGGAATAGGATTGCAATCCTATTCCTAGTAGGAGTCCACCAAGAAGGAAGAGAGGGAAAGGAAAAGAGGGAGAGGTGGCGCCCCCCCAATCCTAGTCCAACTAGGATCCCTAGGTGGGGCGCCGGCCAGCCTCTATGGGCTGCCTCTCTCCTTTCCTCAAGGCCCACTATGGACCACTCCCCCTCGTAGGGGGTTCCGGTAACCCCCTCCGGCAATCCAGTTAAATCCGAAACTTTTCCGGAACACTTCCGGTGTCCGAATATAGTCGTCCAATATATCAATCTTTCTGTCTCGGACATTCCGAGACTCCTCGTCATGTCCGTGATCTCATCCGTGACTCCAAACTACCTTCGGTACATCAAAACTCATAAACTCATAATACCGATCGTCATCAAACGTTAAGCGTGCGGACTATTGGGGAACGTAGTATTTTAAAATTTTCCTACGATCACGCAAGATCTATCTACCAGATGCATAGACACGAGAGGGGAGAGTGTGTCTACGTACCCTCGTATACTGAAAGCGGAAGCGTTAGAACAACGCGGTTGATGTAGTCGTACATCTTCACGGCCCGACCGATCAAGCACCGAAACTACGGCACCTCCGAGTTCTAGCACACGTTCAGCTCGATGACGTCCCTCGAACTCCGATCCAGCCGAGTGTCGAGGGAGAGTTTCGTCAACATGACGGTGTAGTGACGATCTTGATGTTCTACCGTCGCAGGGCTTCGCCTAAGCACCGCTACAATATTATAGAGGAGAACTATGGTGGAGGGGGGCACCGTACACGGCTAAGAGATCAAGAGATCAATTGTTGTGTCTAGAGGTGCCCCCTTGCCCCCGTATATAAAGGAGGGAGGGAGAGGCCGGCCCTAGAGGGGGCGCGCCAAGTGTGGGGAGTCCTACTAGGACTCCCAAGTCCTAGTAGGATTCCCCTTTCCTTTCCGGAGTAGGAGAGAAGGAAAGAGGGGGAGAGGGAGAAGTAAAAGGGGGCTGCACCCCTTGTCCAATTCGGACTAGAAGGGGGGCACGCGCATCCTTCCTTTTGGCCTCTCTCTTCTATTCCCGTAACTCCCCGGTACTCCGAAAATACCCGAATCACTCGGAACCTTTCCGATGTCCGAATATAGTCGTCCAATATATTGTTTTTTACGTCTCGGCCATTTCGAGACTCCTCGTCATGTCCCCGGTCTCATCCGGGACTCCGAACTCCTTCGGTACATCAAAACTCATAAACTCATAATACCGATCGTCATCAAACGTTAAGCGTGCGGACCCTACGGGTTCGAGAACTATGTAGACATGACCGAGACTCATCTCCGGTCAATAACCAATAGCGGAACCTGGATGCTCATATTGGCTCCTACATATTCTACGAAGATCTTTATCGGTCAAACCGCATAACAACATACGTTGTTCCCTTTGTCATCGGTATGTTACTTGCCCGAGATTAGATCGTCGGTATCTCAATACCTAGTCCAATCTCATTACCGGCAAGTCTCTTTAATCGTTCCGTAATACATCATCCTGAAACTAACTCATTAGCTGCAATGCTTGCAAGGCTTATAGTGATGTGCATTACCGAGTGGGCCCAGAGATACCTCTCTGACAATCGGAGTGACAAATCCTAATCTCGAAATACACCAACCCAACAAGTACCTTCGGAGACACCTGTAGAGTACCTTTATAATCACCCAGTTACGTTGTGACGTTTGGTAGCACACAAAGTGTTCCTCCGGTATTCGGGAGTTGCATAATCTCATAGTCATAGGAACATGTATAAGTCATGAAGAAAGCAATAGCAGTAAAACTTAAACGATCATAGTGCTAAGCTAACGGATGGGTCTTGTCCATCACATCATTCTCCTAATGATGTGATCCCGTTGATCAAATGACAACTCATGTCTATGGCTAGGAAACATAACCATCTTTGATCAATGAGCTAGTCTAGTAGAGGCATACTAGGGACACTCTGTTTTGTCTATGTATTCACACATGTACTAAGTTTCCGGTTAATACAATTCTAGCATGAATAATAAACATTTATCATGATATAAGGAAATAAATAATAACTTTATTATTGCCTCTAGGGCATATTTCCTTCAGTCTCCCACTTGCACTAGAGTCAATAATCTAGCTCACATCGCCATGTGATTTAATACCGATAGTTCACATCGTTATGTGAATAACACCCATAGTTCACATCACCATGTGACCAACACCCAAAGGGTTTACTAGAGTCAATAATCTAGTTCATATCGCTATGTGATTAATACCCAAGAGTAATAAGGTGTGATCATGTTTTGCTTGTGAGAGAAGTTTAGTCAACGGGTCTGTCACATTCAGATCCGTATGTATTTCGCAAATTTCTATGTCTACAATGCTCCGCATAGAGCTACTCTAGCTAATTGCTCCCATTTTCAATATGCATCCAGATTGATACTTAGAGTCATCTGGATTTAGTGTCAAAGCTTGCATCGACGTAACCCTTTACGACGAACTCTTTATCACCTCCATAATCGAGAAACATTTCCTTAGTCATCCAGTTACTAAGGATAATTTTGACCGTTGTACAGTGATCTACTCCTGGATCACTATTGTACCCCCTTGACAAACTCATGGCAAGGTACACAACATGTTTGGTACACAGCATGGCATACTTTATAGAACCTATGGCTGAGGCATAGGGAATGGCTTTCATTCTCTCTATATTTTTCTGCCATGGTCTGGCTTTGAGTCTTACTCAACTTCACACCTTACAAGTCAGGCAAGAACTCCTTCTTTGACTGATCCATTTTGAACTACTTCAAAATCTTATCAAGGTATGTACTCATCGAAAGTCTTATCAAGCGTCTTGATCTATCTCTATAGATCTTGATGCCCAATATGTAAGCAGCTTCACCAAGGTCTTTCTATGAAAAACTCCTTTCAAACACTCCTTTATGCTTTCCAGAAAATTCTACATCATTTTCGATCGACAATATGTCATTCACATATACTTATCAGAAAGGTTGTAGCGCTCCCACTCACTTCTTGTAAATACAGGCTTCACCGCAAGTCTGTATAAATCTATATGCTTTGATCAACTTATCAAAGCGTATATTCCAACTCCGAGATGCTTGCACCAGTCCATAGATGAATCGCTGGAGCTTGCACATTTTGTTAGCAGCTTTAGGATTGACAAAACCTTCTGGTTGCATCATATACAAGTCTTCTTTAATAAATCCATTAAAGAATGCAGTTTTGTTATCCAATTGCCAGATTTCATAAAATGCGGCAATTGCTAACATGATTCGGACAGACTTAAGCATCGCTACGGGTGAGAAAGTCTCATCGTAGTCAAGTCCTTGAACTTGTTGAAAAACTTTTGCAACAAGTCGAGCTTTGTAAACAGTAACATTACCGTCAGCGTCAGTCTTCCTCTTGAAGATCCATTTATTTTCGATGGCTTGCCGATCATCGGGCAAGTCAACCAAAGTCCACACTTTGTTCTCATACATGGATCCCATCTCAGATTTCATGGCCTCAAGCCATTTTGCGGAATCTGGGCTCATCATCGCTTCCTCATAGTTCGTAGGTTCATCATGGTCCAGTAACATGACTTCCAGAACTGGGTTGCCGTACCACTCTGATGCGGAACGAACTCTGGTTGATCTACGAAGTTCAGCAGAAACTTGATCTGAAGTTTCATGATCATCATCATTAGCTTCCTCACTAATTGGTGTAGGAATCACTGGAACTTGTTTCTGTGATGTTCCACTTTCCAATTCGGGAGAAGGTACAATTACCTCATCAAGTTCTACTTTCCTCCCACTCACTTCTTTCGAGAGAAACTCCTTCTCTAGAAAGGATCCACTCTTAGCAACAAAGACCTTGCCTTCGGATCTGTGATAGAAGGTGTACCCAACAGTTTCTTTTGGGTATCCTATGAAGATTTACTTCTCCGATTTGGGTTCGAGCTTATCATGTTGAAACTTTTTCACATAAGCATCGCAGTCCCAAACTTAAAGAAATGACAGCTTAGGTTTCTCGTCAAACCACAGTTCATACGGTGTCATCTCCACGGATTTAGATGGTGCCCTATTTAACGTGAATGTAGCTGTCTCTAATGCATAACCCCAAAAGCGATAGTGATAGATCGGTAAGAGACATCATCGATCGCACCATATCTAATAAAGTACGGTTATGACGTTCGGACACACCATTACACTGTGGTGTTCCAGGTGGCGTGAGTAGTGAAACTATTTCACATTGTTTTTACTGAAGGCCAAACTCGCTAACTCAAATATTTTACCTCTACGATCATATCGTAGAAACTCTTATTTTCTTGTTACGATGATTCTCCACTTCACTCTGAAATTCTTTGAACTTTTCAAATGTTTCAGACTTGTGCTTCATTAAGTAGATATACCCATATCTGCTCAAATCATCAGTGAAGGTCAGAAAATAACGATACCCGCCGCGAGCTTCAACACTCATTGGTCCACATACATCTGTATGTATGATCTCCAACAAATTTGTTGCTCGCTCCATTGTTCGGGAGAACGGAGTTTTAGTCATCTTGCCCATGAGGCATGGTTCACAAGCACCAAGTGATTCATAATCAAGTGATTCCAAAAGTCCATCACTATGGAGTTTCTTCATGCACTTTACACCATTATGACCTAAACGGCAGTGCCACAAATAAGTTGCACTATCATTATTAACCTTGCATCTTTTGGCTTCAATATTATGAATATGTGTATCACCACGATCGAGATCCAACAAACTATTTTCATTGGGTGTATGACCATCGAAGGTTTTATTCATGTAAACAGAATAACAATTATTCTATGACTTTAAATGAATAACCGTATTGCAACAAATATGATCAAATCATATTCATGCTCAACGCAAATGCCAAATAACATTTATTTAGGTTTTACACTAATCCCGAAAGTATAGGGAGTGTGCGATGATGATCATATCAATCTTGGAACCACTTCCAACACACATCGTCCCTTCACCTTTAAGTAGTCTCTGTTCATTCTGCAATTCTCGTTTCGAGTTACTAATTTTAGCAACTGAACCGGTATCAAATACCCAGGGGTTGCTATGAACACTAGTAAAGTACACATCAATAATCTGTATATCAAAATACAACTTTGTTCACTTTGCCATCCTTCTTATCCGCCAAGTATCTAGGGCAGTTCCACTTCCAGTGACCATTTCCTTTGCAGTAGAAGTACTTAGTTTCAGGCTTGAGTTTTAGCTTTGGGTTTCTTCACGGGAGTGATAACTTGCTTGTCATTCTTCTTGAAGTTCCCCTTCTATCCCTTTGCCCTTTACTTGAAACAAGTGGTCTTGTTAACCATCAACACTTGATGCTTTTTCATGATTTCTACCTTCGCCGACTTCAGCATCGCGAAGAGCTCGGGAATTCCTTTCGTCATCCCTTGCATATTATAGTTCATCACGAAGTTCTACTAACTTGGTGATAGTGACTAGAGAACTTTGTCAATTACTATCTTATCTGGAAGATTAACTCCCACTTGATTCAAGTAATTGTAGTACCTAGACAATCTGAGCACATGCTCACTGGTTGAGCTATTCTCCTCCATCTTGTAGGCAAAGTACTGTCAGAAGTCTTATACCTCTCGACACGGGCATGAGTATGAAATACTAATTTCAACTCTTGGAACATCTTATATGCTCCGTGGCGTTCAAAACGTTTTTGAAGTCCCGGTTCTAAGCCGTAAAGCATGGTGCACTTAAACTATCAAGTAGTCATCATACCGAGCTTTTGTCAAAACGTTCATAACATCTACATCTGCTCCTGCAATAGGTCTGTCACCTAGCGGTGCATCAAGGACATAATTCTCTGTGCAGCAATGAGGATAATCCTCAGATCACGGAACAATTCCGCATCATTGCTACTAACATCTTTCAACTTAGTTTTCTCTAGGAACATATAAAAAATAAACGGGGAGCAACATCGTGAGCTATTGATCTACAACATAGATATGCAAAAACTATCAGGACTAAGTTCATGATAAATTAAAGTTCAATTAATCATATTACTTAAAGAACTCCCACTTAGATAGACATCCCTCCGGTCATCTAAATGATCACATGATCCAAATCAACTAAACCATGTCCGATCATCACGTGAGATGGAGTAGTTTCAATGGTGAACATCTTATGTTGATCATATCTACTATATGATTCACGTTCAACCTTTCGGTTTCCAGTGTTCCGAGGCCATATCTGCATATGCTAGGCTCGTCAAGTTTAACCCGAGTATTCTGCGTGTGCAAAACTGGCTTACACCCGTTGTATTTGAACGTAGAGCTTATTACACCTGATCATCACGTGGTGTCTCGGCACGACGAACTTTCGCAACGGTGCATACTCAGGGAGAACACTTATACCTTGAAATTTAGTAAGGGATCATCTTATAATGCTACCGTCGAACTAAGCAAAATAAGAAGCCTAATAAGATAAACATCACATGCAATCAAAATATGTCACATGATATGGCCATCATCATCTTGTGCTTTTGATCTCCATCTCCAAAGCACCGTCATGATCACCTTCGTCACCGGCGCGACACCTTGATCTCCATCGTAGCATCGTTGTCGTCTCGCCAACTATTGCTTTTACGACTATCGCTACCGCTTAGTGATAAAGTAAAGCAATTACATGGCGATTGCATTTCATACAATAAAGTGACAACCATATGGCTCCTGCCAGTTGCCGATAACTTTACAAAACATGATCATCTCATACAAAACCGTATATCTCATCATGTCTTGACCATATCACATCACAACATGCCCTGCAAAAACAAGTTAGACGTCCTCTACTTTGTTGTTGCAAGTTTTACGTGGCTGCTACGGGCTTAGCAAGAACCGTTCTTACCTACGCATACAAAAACCACAACGATATTTCGTCAAGTATGTGATGTTTTAACCTTCACAAGGACCGGGCGTAGCCACACTTGATTCAACTAAAGTTGGAGAAACTGACACCCGCCAGCCACCTGTGTGCGAAGCACGTCGGTAGAACCAGTCTCGCGTAAGCGTACGCGTAATGTCGGTCCGGGCCGCTTACAACAATACCGCCGAATCAAAGTATGACATGCTGGTAAGCAGTATGACTAGTATCGTCCTCAACTCACTTGTGTTCTACTCATGCATATCATCTACGCATAGACCTGGCTCATGATGCCACTGTTGGGGAACGTAGTATTTTAAAATTTTCCTACGATCACGCAAGATCTATCTACCAGATGCATAGCAACGAGAGGGGAGAGTGTGTCTACGTACCCTCGTAGACTGAAAGCGGAAGCGTTAGAACAACGCGGTTGATGTAGTCGTACGTCTTCACGGCCCGACCGATCAAGCACCGAAACTACGGCACCTCCGAGTTCTAGCACACGTTCAGCTCGATGACGTCCCTCGAACTCCGATCCAGCCGAGTGTCGAGGGAGAGTTTTGTCAACACGACGGTGTGGTGACGATCTTGATGTTCTACCGTCGCAGGGCTTCGCCTAAGCACCGCTACAATATTATAGAGGAGAACTATGGTGGAGGGGGGCACCGTACACGGCTAAGAGATCAAGAGATCAATTGTTGTGTCTAGAGGTGCCCCCTTGCCCCCGTATATAAAGGAGGGAGGGAGAGGCCGGCCCTAGAGGGGGCGCGCCAAGTGTGGGGAGTCCTACTAGGACTCCCAAGTCCTAGTAGGATTCCCCTTTCCTTTCCGGAGTAGGAGAGAAGGAAAGAGGGGGAGAGGGAGAAGGAAAAGGGGGCTGCACCCCTTGTCCAATTCGGACTAGAAGGGGGCACGCGCCTCCTTCCTTTTGGCCTCTCTCTTCTATTCCCGTAACTCCCCGGTACTCCGAAAATACCCGAATCACTCGGAACCTTTCCGATGTCCGAATATAGTCGTCCAGTATATCGATTTTTACGTCTCGACCATTTCGAGACTCCTCGTCATGTCCCTGGTCTCATCCGGGACTCCGAACTCCTTCGGTACATCAAAACTCATAAACTCATAATACTGATCGTCATCAAACGTTAAGCGTGCGGACCCTACGGGTTCGAGAACTATGTAGACATGACCGAGACTCATCTCCGGTCAATAACAAATAGCGGAATCTGGATGCTCATATTGGCTCCTACATATTCTACGAAGATCTTTATCGGTCAAACCGCATAACAACATACGTTGTTCCCTTTGTCATCGGTATGTTACTTGCCCGAGATTAGATCGTCGGTATCTCAATACCTAGTTCAATCTCGTTACCGGAAGTCTCTTTACTCGTTCCGTAATACATCATCCTGCAACTAACTCATTGGCTGCAATGCTTGCAAGGCTTATAGTGATGTGCATTACCGAGTGGGCCCAGAGATACCTCTCCGACAATCGGAGTGACAAATCCTAATCTCGAAATACGCCAACCCAACAAGTACCTTCGGAGACACCTGTAGAGTACCTTTATAATCACCCAGTTACGTTGTGACGTTTGGTAGCACACAAAGTGTTCCTCCGGTATTCGGGAGTTGCATAATCTCATAGTCATAGGAACATGTATAAGTCATGAAGAAAGCAATAGCAGTAAAACTTAAACGATCATAGTGCTAAGCTAACGGATGGGTCTTGTCCATCACATCATTCTCCTAATGATGTGATCCCGTTGATCAAATGACAACTCATGTCTATGGCTAGGAAACATAACCATCTTTGATCAATGAGCTAATCTAGTATAGGCATACTAGGGACACTCTGTTTTGTCTATGTATTCACACATGTACTAAGTTTCCGGTTAATACAATTCTAGCATGAATAATAAACATTTATCATGATATAAGGAAATAAATAATAACTTTATTATTGCCTCTAGGGCATATTTCCTTCACGGACCCTATGGGTCCGAGAACTATGTAGACATGACTGAGACTCATCTCCGGTCAATAACGAATAGCGGAACCTGGATGTTCATATTGGCTCCTACATATTCTACGAAGATCTTTTATCGGTCAAAACCGCATAACAACATACGTTGTTCCTTTTGTCATCGGTATGTTACTTGCCCGAGATTCGATCGTCGGTATCTCCATACCTAGTTCAATCTCGTTACCGGCAAGTCTCTTTACTCGTTCCGTAACACATCATCTCGTGACTAACTCATTAGTCTTTTGCTTGCAAGGCTTATTGTGATGTGTGTTACCGAGAGGGCCCAGAGATACCTCTCCGACACTCGGAGTGACAAATCCTAATCTTGATCTATGCCAACACCACGAATACTTTCGGAGACATCTGTAGAGCATCTTTATGATCACCCAGTTACGTTGTGACGTTTGATAGCACACAAGGTGTTCCTACGGTATTCGGGAGTTGCATAATCTCATAGTCATAGGAACATGTATAAGTCATGAAGAAAGCAATAGCAGTAAAACTAAACGATCATAGTGCTATGCTAACGAATGGGTCTAGTCCATCACATCATTCTCCTAATGATGTGATCCCGTTGATCAAATGACAACTCATGTCTATGGCTAGGAAACATAACCATCTTTGATCAATGAGCTAGTCTAGTAGAGGCATACTAGGGACACTCTGTTTTGTCTATGTATTCACACATGTACTAAGTTTCCGGTTAATACAATTCTAGCATGAATAATAAACATTTATCATGATATAAGGAAATAAATAATAACATTATTAATGCCTCTAGGGCATATTTCCTTCAGTCTCCCACTTGCACTAGAGTCAATAATCTAGATCACATCACCATGTGATTAACACCAATAGTTCACATCGCCATGTGACTAACACCCATAGTTCTCATCGCCATGTGACCAATACCTAAAGGGTTTACTAGAGTCAACAATCTAGTTCACATCCTCATGTGATTAACACCCAAAGAGTACTAAGGTGTGATCATGTTTTGCTTCATGAGAGAAGTTTAGTCAACGGGTCTGTCACATTCAGATCCGTATGTATTTCGCAAATTTCTATGTCTACAATGCTCTGCATGGAGCTACTCTAGCTAATTGCTCCCACTTTCAATATGCATCCAGATTGATACTTAGAGTCATCTGGTTTTAGTGTCAAAGCTTGCATCGGCGTAACCCTTTACGACGAACTCTTTATCACCTCCATAACCGAGAAACATTTCCTTAGTCATCCAGTTACTAAGGATAATTTTGACCGCTGTACAGTGATCTACTCCTGGATCACTATTGTACCCCCTTGACAAACTTATGGCAAGATGCACAACATGTTTGGTACACAGCATGGCATACTTTATAGAACCTGTGGCTGAGGCATAGGGAATGACTTTCATTCTCTCTATATTTTTCTACCGTGGTCTGGCTTTGAGTCTTACTCAACTTCACACCTTACAAGTCAGGCAAGAACTCCTTCTTTGACTGATCCATTTTGAACTACTTCAAAATCTTATCAAGGTATGTACTCATCGAAAGTCTTATCAAGCGTCTTGATCTATCTCTATAGATCTTGATGCCCAATATGTAAGCAGCTTCACCAAGGTCTTTCTTTGAAAAACTCCTTTCAAACACTCCTTTATGCTTTCCAGAAAATTCTACATCATTTCCGATCGACAATATGTCATTCACATATACTTATCAGAAAGGTTGTAGTGCTCCCACTCACTTCTTGTAAATACAGGCTTCTCCAAAAGTCTGTATAAAATCATATGCTTTGATCACCTCATCAAAGCGTATATTCCAACTCCGAGATGCTTGCACCAGTCCATAGATGGATCGCTGGAGCTTGCATACTTTGTTAGCACCTTTTGGATCGACAAAACCTTCTGGTTGCATCATATACAACTCTTCTTTGAGATATCCATTCAGGAATGCAGTTTTGACATCCATTTGTCATATTTCATAATCATAAAATGCGGCAATTGCTAACATGATTCGGACAGACTTAAGCATCGCTACTGGTGAGAAAGTCTCATCGTAGTCAACTCCTTGAACTTGTCGAAACCCTTTCGCAACAAGTCGAGCTTTGTAAACAGTAATATTACCGTCTGCGTCGATCTTCCTCTTAAAGATCCATTTATTTTCGATGGCCTGCCGATCATCGGGCAAGTCAACCAAAGTCCACACTTTGTTCTCATACATGGATCCCATCTCAGATTTCATGGCCTCAAACCATTTTGCGGAATCTGGGCTCATCATCGCTTCCTCATAGTTCGTAGGTTCATCATGGTCCAGTAACATGATTTCCAGAACTGGGTTGCCGTACCACTCTGGTGCGGAACGTACTCTGGTTGATCTACGACGTTCAGCAGAAACTTGATTTGAAGTTTCATGATCATCATCATTAACTTCCTCACTGATTGGTGTAGGAATCACTGGAACAATTTTATGTGATGTACTACTTTCCAATTCAGGAGAAGGTACAATTACCTCATCAAGTTCCACTTTCCTCCCACTCACTTCTTTTCGAGAGAAACTCCTTCTCTAGAAAGGATCCACTCTTAGCAACAAAGACCTTGCCTTCGGATCTGTGATAGAAGGTGTACCCAACAGTTTCTTTTTGGGTATCCCATGAAGAGTTACTTCTCCGATTTGGGTTCGAGCTTATCGTGTTGAAACTTTTTCACATAAGCATTGCAGTCCCAAACTTAAAGAAATGACAGCTTAGGTTTCTCGTCAAACCACAGTTCATACGGTGTCATATCCACGGATTTAGATGGTGCCCTATTTAATGTGAATATAGTTGTCTCTAATGCATAACCCCAAAAGCGACAGTGGTAGATCGGTAAGAGACATCATCGATCGCACCATATCTAATAAAGTACGGTTATGACGTTCGGACACACCATTACACTGTGGTGTTCCAGGTGGCGTGAGTAGTGAAACTATTTCACATTGTTTTTACTGAAGGCCAAACTCGCTAACTCAAATATTTTACCTCTACGATCATATCGTAGAAACTCTTATTTTCTTGTTACGATGATTCTCCACTTCACTCTGAAATTCTTTGAACTTTTCAAATGTTTCAGACTTGTGCTTCATTAAGTAGATATACCCATATCTGCTCAAATAATCAGTGAAGGTCAGAAAATAATGATACCCGCCGCGAGCTTCAACACTCATTGGTCCGCATACATCAGTATGTATGATTTCCAACAACTCTGTTGCTCGCTCCACAGTTACGGAGAACGGAGTTTTAGTCATCTTGCCCATGAGGCATGGTTCGCAAGCACCAAGTGATTCATAATCAAGTGATTCCAAAAGTCCATCACTATGGAGTTTCTTCATGTGCTTTACACCAATATGACCTAAACGGCAGTGCCACAAATAAGTTGCACTATCATTATTAACCTTGCATCTTTTGGCTTCAATATTATGAATATGTGTATCACACGATCGAGATCCAACAAACCATTTTCATTGGGTGTATGACCATAGAAGGTTTTATTCATGTAAACAGAACAACAATTATTCTCTAACTTACATGAATAACCGTATTGCATTAAACATGATCTAATCATATTGATGCTCAACACAAACACCAAATAACACTTATTTAGGTTCAACACTAATCCCGAAAGTATAGGGAGTGTGCGATGATGATCATATCAATCGTCACTTCACCTTTAACTAGTTTCTGTTCATTATGCAACTCCCATTTCGAGTTACTACTCTTTAGCAACTGAACCAGTATCAAATACAGAGGGGTTGCTATGAACACTAGTAAAATACCCATCAATAATCTATATATCAAATATACCTTTGTTCACTTTGCCATCCTTCTTATCCGCCAAATATCTAGGGCAGTTCCACTTCCAGTGACCTTTTCCTTTGCAGTAGAAGCACTTAGTTTCAGGCTTGAGTTTAGCTTTGGTTTTCTTCACGGGTGTGACAACTTGCTTGTCATTCCTTTTGAAGTTCCCCTTCTATCCCTTTGCCCTTTACTTGAAACAAGTGGTCTTATTAACCATCAACACTTGATGCTCCTTTTTTATTTCTACCTTCGCCGATTTTAGGATCGCGAAGAGCTCGGGAATTACCTTCGTCATCCCTTGCATATTATAGTTCATCACGAAGTTCTACTAACTTGGTGATAGTGACTAGAGAACTTTGTCAATTACTATCTTATCTGGAAGAATAACTCCCACTTGATTCAAGTAATTGTAGTACCCAGACAATCTGAGCACATGCTCACTGGTTGAGCTATTCTCCTCCATCTTGTAGGCAAAGTACTGTCAGAGGTCTTATACCTCTCGACACGGGCATGAGTATGAAATATTAATTTCAACTCTTGGAACATCTTATATGCTCTTTGGTGTTCTAAACGTTTTTTATGTCCCGGTTCTAAGCCGTGAAGCATGATGCACTTAAACTATCAAGTAGTCATCATATCGAGCTTTTGTCAAAACATTCATAACGTCTACATCTGCTCCTGCAATAGGTCTGTCACCTAGCGGTGCATCAAGGACATAATTCTTCTGTGCAGCAATGAGGATAATCCTCAGATCACGGAACAATTCCGCATCATTGCTACTAACATCTTTCAACTTGGTTTTCTCTAGGAACATATAAAAAATAAACGTGGAGCAACATCGTGAGCTATTGATCTACAACATAGATATGCTAATACTACCAGGACTAAGTTCATGATAATTTAAAGTTCAATTAATCATATTACTTAAGAACTCCCACTTAGATAGACATCCCTCCGGTCATCTAAATGATCACGTGATCCAAATCAACTAAACCATGTCCGATCATCACGTGAGATGGAGTAGTTTCAATGGTGAACATCTTATGTTGATCATATCTACTATATGATTCACGCTCGACCTTTCGGTCTCCAGTGTTCCGAGGCCATACCTGCATATGCTAGGCTCATCAAGTTTAACCCGAGTATTCTGCGTGTGCAAAACTGTCTTACACCCGTTGTATTTGAACGTAGAGCCTATCACACCCGATCATCACGTGGTGTCTCAGCACGAAGAACTTTCGCAACGGTGCATACTCAGGGAGAACACTTATACCTCGAAATTTTGTAAGGGGTCATCTTATAATGCTACCGTCGTTCTAAGCAAAATAAGAAGCATAATAAGATAAACATCACATGCAAATCAAATATGTGACATGATATGGCCATCATCATCTTGTGCTTTTGATCTCCATCTCCAAAGCACCGTCATGATTACCTTCGTCACTGGCGCGACACCTTGATCTCCATCGTAGTATCGTTGTCGTCTCGCCAACTATTGCTTCTACGACTATCGCTACCGCTTAGTGATAAAGTAAAGCAATTACATGGCGATTGCATTTCATACAATAAAGCGACAACCATATGGCTCCTGCCAGTTGCCGATAACATTACAAAACATGATCATCTCATACAAAACCGTATAACTCATCATGTCTTGACCATATCACATCACAACATGCCGTGCAAAAACAAGTTAGACGTCCTCTACTTTGTTGTTGCAAGTTTTACGTGGCTGCTACGGGCTTAGCAAGAACCGTTCTTACCTACGCATACAAAACCACAACGATGTTTCGTCAAGTATGTGATGTTTTAACCTTCACAAGGACCGGGCGTAGCCACACTTGATTCAGCTAAAGTGAGAGAGACAGACACCCGCCAGTCACCTTTAAGCAACGAGTGCTCATAACGGTGAAACCAGTCTCGCGTAAGCGTACGCGTAATGTCGGTCCGGGCCGCTTCATCTCACAATACCGCCGAAGCAAAGTATGACATGCTGGTAAGCAGTATGACTAGTATCGCCCACAACTCATTGTGTTCTACTCGTGCATATCATCTACGCATAGACCTGGCTCATGATGCCACTGTTGGGGAACGTAGTATTTTAAAATTTTCCTACGATCACGCAAGATCTATCTACCAGATGCATAGCAACGAGAGGGAAGAGTGTGTCTACGTACCCTCGTAGACCGGAAGCGGAAGCATCAAGTGACGCGGTTGATGTAGCCGAACTTCTTCGCGATTCAACCGATCAAGCACCGAACGTACGGCACCTCCGCGTTCAGCACACGTTCAGCTTGATGACGTCCCACGAGCTCTTGATCCAGTTGAGCTTCACGGGAGAGTTTCGTCAGCACGACGGCGTGGTGACGGATATGATGTATTCACCGGCGCATGGCTTCTCCTAAGCACTTCAACGGTATGACCGAGGTGTGTTTCTGTGGAGGGGGGCACCGCACACGGCTGGAACAATTCAACTTGTGTGTCTTTGGGTGCCCCCCTGCCCCCGTATATAAAGGAGCAAGAGGGGAGGGCCGGCCGGCCTCCTATGGTGCGGCTAGGGCAATCCTACTAGGAATAGGATTGCAATCCTATTCCTAGTAGGAGTCCACCAAGAAGGAAGAGAGGGAAAGGAAAAGAGGGAGAGGTGGCGCCCCCCCAATCCTAGTCCAACTAGGATCCCTAGGTGGGGCGCCGACCAGCCTCTATGGGCTGCCTCTCTCCTTTCCTCAAGGCCCACTATGGACCGCTCCCTCTCGTAGGGGGTTCCGGTAACCCCCTCCGGCAATCCAGTTAAATCCGAAACTTTTCTGGAACACTTCCGGTGTCCGAATATAGTCGTCCAATATATCAATCTTTATGTCTCGGACATTCCGAGACTCCTCGTCATGTCCGTGATCTCATCCGGGACTCCGAACTACCTTCGGTACATCAAAACTCATAAACTCATAATACCGATCGTCATCAAACGTTAAGTGTGCGGACCCTACGGGTTCGAGAACTATGTAGACATGACCAAGACTCATCTCCGGTCAATAACCAATAGCGGAACCTGGATGTTCATATTGGCTCCTACATATTCTACGAAGATCTTTTATCGGTCAAAACCACATAACAACATACGTTGTTCCTTTTGTCATCGGTATGTTACTTGCCCGAGATTCGATCGTCTGTATCTCCATACCTAGTTCAATCTCGTTACCGGCAAGTCTCTTTACTCGTTCCGTAACACATCATCTCGTGACTAACTCATTAGTCTTTTGCTTGCAAGGCTTATTGTGATGTGTGTTATCGAGAGGGCCCAGAGATACCTCTCCGACACTCGGAGTGACAAATCCTAATCTTGATCTATGCCAACACCACAAATACTTTCGGAGACATCTGTAGAGCATCTTTATGATCACCCAGTTACGTTATGACGTTTGATAGCACACAAGGTGTTCCTACGGTATTCGGGAGTTGCATAATCTCATAGTCATAGGAACATGTATAAGTCATGAAGAAAGCAATAGCAGTAAAACTAAACGATCATAGTGCTATGCTAACGAATGGGTCTAGTCCATCACATCATTCTCCTAATGATGTGATCCCGTTGATCAAATGACAACTCATGTCTATGGCTAGGAAACATAACCATCTTTGATCAATGAGCTAGTCTAGTAGAGGCATACTAGGGACACTCTGTTTTGTCTATGTATTCACACATGTACTAAGTTTCCGGTTAATACAATTCTAGCATGAATAATAAACATTTATCATGATATAAGGAAATAAATAATAACTTTATTATTGCCTCTAGGGCATATTTCCTTCAAGTATGTGATCACCAGTACGGAGGGCGAGCTTCTTCGAGTGATCTGACTCGCCTTTGTAATGCTTGCCTTTCTTTCTACATTGATGGTTGGTCGGAAGAAATCGACGATGCCCCAGGTATACATTCTTCCTGCATTTGTCCAAATATATACTTTCGGTGTCATCTACACAGTGTGTACATGCGTGGTATCCCTTGTTTGTTTGTCCTGAAAGGTTACTGAGAGTAGGCCAATCATTGATGGTTACAAACAACAACGCATGTAGGTCAAATTCCTCCTGGTTGTCCTCATCCCACACACGTACACCTTGTCCATTTCACAGTTGTAAAAGTTCTTCAACTAATGCCCTTAGGTACACATCAATGTCATTGTCGGGTTGCTTAGGGCCTTGGATGAGCACTGACATCATAATGAACTTCCGCTTCATGCACAACCAAGGAGGAAGGTTATAGATACATAGAGTCACGGGCCAGGTGCTATGATTGCAGCTTTGCTCCCCAAAAGGATTAATGTCATCTGTGCTTAAACCAAACCATACGTTCCTTGCGTCACCGGCAAACTCATTCGAGTACTTTCTCTCAATTTTTCTCCACTACGACCCGTCAGCGGGTGCTCTCAACTTCCCATCTTTCTTACGGTCCTGTTTGTGCCATAGCATCAACTTGGAATGCTCTTTGTTTCTGAATAGAGGTTTCAACCGTGGTATTATAGGAGCATACCACATCACCTTGGCAGGAACCCTCTTCCCGGGGCGCTCGCCGTCAATATCACCAGGGTCATCTCGTCTGATCTTATACCGCAATGCACCGCATACCGAGCATGCGTTCAAATCCTCGTATGCACCGTGGTAGATGATGCAGTCATTAGAGCATGCATGTATCTTCTGCACCTCCAATCCTAGAGGACATAGAACCTTCATTGCTCTGTACGTACTGTCGGGCAATTTGTTATCCTTTGAAAGTTTCATCTTCAATATTTTCAGTAGCTTCTCAAATCCGATGTCAGATACACCATTGTCTGCCTTCCACTACAACAATTATAGTGTGGTACCGAGCTTTGTGTTGCCATCTTCGCAATTTGGGTATAACCTTTTTTTGTGATCCTCTAACATGTGATCGAACTTCAACTTTTCATTTTCACTTTCACATTGTCTCTTTGCATCAACAATGACCCGACGAAGATCACCATCAGGCATATTGTCTGATTCCTCTTGATCTTTAGCTTCCCCCATTGCAGTATCACCGTATTCAGGGGGCACCTAGTTGTCATCATACTCTTCTTCTTCGTTGTCTTCCATCATAGCCCCTCTTTCTCCGTGATTGGTCCAAATATTATAGTGTGGCATGAAACCCGTATAAACCAGGTGGGTGTGAAGGATTTTCCGGTCAGAGTGGGACTTCGTATTCCCACATATAGGGCATGGACAACACATAAAATCATTTTGCTTGTTTGCCTCATCCACTTCGAGAAAATTATGCAAGCCCTTAATGTACTCGGAGGTGCGTCTGTTACCGTACATCCATTGTCGGTTAATCTGCGTGCATTATATATAATTAAGTGTGTCAAAAACCATTACAGAACATCATGAATACAGAAGTGGCCAAATTAATAGAAGTTCATCATCACATTAAAACCAAAGTACATACATAGTTCTCATTGAACAACATATAGCTCTCCAGAGCATCTAATTAACCATACATTGAAACTATGTAAAACATTTCAATGCAACAACAAATGCGATCATAATCGCAACTAAGGTAACAATTGATCCAACGGTATAATGATACCAAGCCTAAATTTAACCTCTCCACAAGAGGGTCGGTTGGAATTTCCAGTTCACATACCTCCTAGATAAAAACATCTATGTCACGTTGGTCGGCATAATTGTCATAAACACTAAAACAAATAGTTATAAATCATACAAGTAAGAATTTTCTTTCTTTTAGAAAGAAGATAAGAACAAGAGGCTCACCAAGATGGTGCCGGCGACGAGATCGGCGCGGACGAATAACGGCGTTGAGGACAGGGACGGGACAGGATGGACCGACAAACTTAGACAAATCTTGAGGAAAATGGATCTTGGACAAGGAGCTTCGAGAGGAGAAAGCTTAAGTAGTGTGGCTCGGGCATTTCATCGAACACCTCATGTGCATAGGAGGTGAGCTAGAGCACGACAAAGCTCTCTCTCCCACGGCCGGCCAGAAAAACAGAGCAGTGGACTGCTTTGCTCGCGAGCTGGGGGTATATATACTCACCTCATTGGTCCCGGTTCGTGGCTGGAACCGGGACTAAAGGACCACCTTTGGCCTGTGTTCCAGCCACCAACCAGGACCAATGATCGTGGGCCCGGAGCATGGCCCATTGGTCCCGATTCGTGTCTGGAACCAGGACCAAAGGGGCAAGACCAACCGGGACCAATGGCCACCGAGGCCCGGTCGGCCCCCTGACCTCACGAACTGGGAAAGATGCCCACATGAGTCCCGGTTCGTGGGTGAACCGGGACTAATGGGCCTCCCCGGTCTGGACCAAAGCCCTGTTTTTAACTAGTGAGGCATCACTCTTCGGACACGCTAGTTGTGGCTCCACCGCACAACTCTCATTCTTTGAGTCATCTACACATACCTCACGACCAGGACGTGAGGGCCATCTTCAGGTATCCTACCTTCTGGAACCTAGGGAGCGGGGGCACTTGCAAGTTCTAGACCGACCATCGGATGGAGGGAAGATCAATTGCCAAGCTCGCCCTCTCATCTTCGCGCTGGTCTCCCGGCGTCGCCACAAGACTTGCACCGTCCAAGAGGGCCTCCACCTTCTCTCCTAGTTACAGGACATACAAGGGCCACTCGGATCCGCGGCCATGGTACAGTATGTCGAGCTATGGCGACGGCTTCGCCACATCAACCTCTCGGATGCGCCCAATACCCTACGCTGGCGTTGGACTACAACGGGCACGTACTCTGCTAACTCCTGCTACCAAGCACTATTCGTTGGCGCTTGTGAAGACCCGCATTGGAGATTGACTTGGAAGCCATGGGAGCCATTGCGCATCAAGTTCTTCCAATGGCTTGCCATGCAAGACCATTGTTGGACGGCAGACCGCCTGGCCCGGCACGACCTACCCCACGACACTACCTGCACCCTATGCGACCATGAGGTTGAGACCATGCACCATCTCCACGTAGGCTGCTCCTTCTCCACGCAGGTCTGGCATGAGATTCTTAGTTGGGTGAGAGCAACGGCCGACCTACCCGATGTCGACACAGTGTTCCAGTCTTGGTCGATCGCGTCCCGCAACCGCGCATCTGCTTCCACCCACAAGGGCTTGTCCTCCCTTATCATCCTTACACCTGATGGCTCTGGAAGCATCGGGACGCACTGGCGGAGCTACCTCCCGGCGACTCTGGGCAGCTGCTCCGGCTGCTCCATCCATTCTCCACTAAGTACTACATAGACAAATAGGATACTCCTTTTATACAGAATGGAACGGGTAGCGGGAATCGAACCCGCATCGTTAGCTTGGAAGGCTAGGGGTTATAGTCGACGTTGGTTGATTATTTTTAACGTCTCTAATTCAAAACCGAACATGAAATTTTGATTTCATTCGGCTCCTTTATGGATATTCTCATCACTTAACATCTATGTCAGCTTTTCTATTTGAATGGAACCAAAGCTCTCCGCTTTCTAGATGATCCTTATAGAGTAGGAGATAGAAATTCTATCTAAATCCATATAATCTACTCCCTCCGTAAACTAATATAAGAACATTTAGAATACTAAAATAGTGATCTAAACGCTCTTATATTAGTTTACAGAGGGAGTACTTACGAACCATGATTAGTATCACTAATTATAGGGGCAAGTGCTGGACAATGTCACTGTATATAAGCTTTGCCCCGGCTCCTTGAGTTGGCTGGCTCCGCCACTGCCGCGATGGATGCATCTTCGACGGCGACCACCCATCGATTTCTGGCATATGCGCTATCATCAAGGACAAAGCGCGCCGCCAGGCCATGGGTAGCCCAAATAGGCTTAAGAACATCCTCCCCCGTACTTAGACTTTGTATGGGGGCTGGGCAATCCCCCATCCGTTCTATTGTTGCTCCTCCACTCACTACCATGTGTCTCTACGCACATGGCTAGGTGAACGGTCTTCTTCTATCAATGAAAAGATACGTAATCTTTGCGTATCCGCAAAAAAAAAAAGGTAAATTCAATAAGAGCTAAGTTTGTATTATCAAGAGAGACCACGGTCACTCACCATCTTTATTTTTATTTTTATTTTTTCAGAAAAGGAGGATTGCCTTCGGCCTCTGCATCAACCATTTTTATTTATATTATACTTCCTCCGTCCCAAAATAAGTAACTCAACTTTGCACTAAATTTAGTATAAAATTAGTATAAACTTGAGACATTTATTTTGGAACTGATGGAGTATATCCCTTGAGCGTTTTGATTTTAAGTGGTGGAAGGCTTTCCTTGTGAGCCAGCCATAGTGAGAGGGAACCGAACTGAACATAATTTATTGTTATTGCACCCTATATGGAGTTGTTTCTGAAATAACAGAGAAACACTTTGTTATTCCACGTAAGTTGTACTTCCTCCGTCCGGAAATACTTGTCATCAAAATGGATAAAAAGGGATGTATCTAGATGTATTTCCGGACGGAGGGAGTACCATAAAATCTACACCTGAAGTAAGACATTTTCTGGTACTGGTAGATTTTAATGCAAAAATTAAATCTAATTCTTACAGCAGTACAATTGGCCCTGTGCTAATTCATGAGACATCGTGCTTCTCACCAAGCTTCTTCAGGCAAACCAACAAACAGGTGGTCTGCACACTACTGGAGTACAACTGAAACACACAAAAGCAGAGTAATTGGCAAGAAACAGACGCAAGAACTCAGAAGTTTTGATCGGTACTACACCGCGTGCCTTTCTGGTATTTTCTGGGGTTAATCTATACTACTATTAAAAGAGCAAACTTAATTTGTTCTAAACCCACCCCACAAAGTGTACACAGGATAAGCAGGACCCTTAGATCAAATTAACTTAAACACATCCCACCGTCTACATCACCTTAATGGTCTGCCAACCAGATCAACGACCGAGATGAAATGTTCTGCCAGACAGACGACGTGGTCTGCCAATCCTATTAGGGCTCCGCGGCCCCGCCCGCAGCACACGGATCACCCGCCGGATCGATTCCACCTGCCTCCCCTCCCTCTTCTCTCCTCGCTGCCGCTAGAGTACGCCGCAGGGCTCGCTCTCATCCCTCCAACATCGTCGGCACTCGGCACCGCGAGAAGCAACGGGCTCGACTTGCATCGGCGGAGCCGGTGTCCCTCTCCTCCTTCGAGCGGCGGCGGCGACGCGGGATGTAGTGGTCTAGATCTTCGTTGGCGGCAGCGGCGGCAGCGGCGGCGGCGACGGGTTTCGCTCCTCCTCATGCCGCCCCTCTCCTTTTCCTTGCTTTCCTGCCCCCGCGAAGAGGGAGACGTCCTCGGCTTCATGGCCTCTTCTCTAGGGCCAGGTGGTGGGCTGGTGGCTAGAGGAAAGGGGAGGCGGAAGAAATCCGCCCACACGCTCTCGCCGTCTCGCTCTACCTGATGGTGTTGTATGGCCTGCTGGACAAGGGAACCCGGTTGCTGGCTGATGTCAAACGCCTTCTCCCAGAGATCATGCTCCCCAGGTGCGTGGTGACCTTACTTGGGTACTTGTTTTTTCTGGTTCAGAACATGTGTGCTCCATCTAAGTGCTCAAATGTGAGGTTGCAAGTAGATGTTTGTTCTTTTTTTTCCATACAAACTCTGGGAATGGATGGATGCATAGTATTTCTGAGCTTTCTAAACTCTAGGAACCACTGAACATTATGGCGTTGCAAGACAAATATAGTGTTGTGTTTATGCATCCTCATTTGGCAACAATTCATATATTACTTACTATTTGTCTCTGTATCACAGTACTCGCATTAGTTGATGCAGAATATATCTATGTTTTATCAATGAGTTATAACAAGATTTCACTCTCCTGTAGGCTAAATCAACAGGTGGGATCTGACTCTCGTGGGATGGAACATGGAAAGCTATTGGCCGCTTGCAGTCTCACAATCTGTCAGACGCACAAGTGGAGTTTTGTTTGGCAATGCTTTTCTACTGAGCATATTAAGATATTGCCATTTGTCTATCTTTTTTATTAAAAAAATGACGAATCATTTAGTACAAATATGTAAGTGGTTCAAGTACATGACTGTCAATATACAGTGTGTTCGACAACACATCTTCTGTCAGGTTGCTGGGAATGTTGCCTGTGCCCTGTGGCACTGTCACAGTATTGGATTCATGCATTTGATGCCCTCTTGGATCGAGGTTAGAATAAAACTAAATGTGTTCCTTTAAATTGCGTAGTTGCCTGGTTGTTTTTTTGCAAATAAAATATGTGTTCCTTTAATTTGGTGTATGTATACTTGTTTTCTGTAACCTATCATCACTTTCTTCTTCTTTTTTGGGCTGAAATAAAATGAATTCTTTCATACCAAAATTTCAAGAGCACACGAACTGCACACATGTCCTTCCTTTTTGAATCTACAGCCGCTTGCTTTGATTGTTATTTTTGGAAGGGTGGAGGCGAGTATACGTCACAAAGGTAACACCGATCTGGTTCACACTCGTTATTTTTTTCTTCTTGGTAATTTTTAGTTCCTTTAATCTTCTATTTTTTTATACCACTGTTTTGCATTGCAACCTTTTCTTTAACAGGGAGAGGTGCCAAATTTTCAGTCAATTATAGCGTGAATTGCATAGCGTGCAACATTTGCCTATAGCCGATAGAATCTATGATCCCACAAGGGCTATCTCTATGAGCTAAACAATTACAGTACAAGACACACTCGAATTCAGACTTTAGAGCCTCATGAGCAATGTTGGCAGAGCTTGTTGATGATCTGCTTGTTTCTCGCAAAATTGGGACATGTTGGACGGTCCATGTGAGGCTATCTAAAGAAAATTCCTCTTAATTCTGTTTTGGTTGAATGATGGAATTTGATTAGATAAGAACCCACATCTGGCAGCACCGTACGTCTCATGGCGCCCCCCATCTCGTTGTTGCCCCGTCTCATGGTGTCCAATAACCAAATGTATTTCTTTTCAATTGGTATTATTTCTTTGCTGGTAATATTTATTATTGTAAATGGTGTGATCTGATGATGTATACTGCATACAATTCAATTAATTAAATGATGCCTGTACAATATGATCTATAGTATAGCCAGCTCTATGTGAGGGCAATGTGAACCAATGTAAAGCACTAGGTTCTTCCTAAATAGCACTTGACACTTTATTGTGCATTTTGGAGCTATGAAGAATTTAGCTTTGTAGGTGCCATTGGTTTCTTGTATAGATGACATCCCTGATGCCACGCGTGGCTTGTCTTCGAAGATTGTATTCTTATTTGGTAGTGTGCTGTAGTAAAGCTTTCTTTTTTTTGTAAAACTGTAACGAACCATGTGCTCTTATTATTTCGGCGTAATCTCATGCTGGTTAAACTACTTAATGTGAGAGTGAAATGTCAAAGTGGGCAAACTGCCTTGTGTCAGGTTCCAAGGAATATGCAGAATACAGTTCGCGCACATTGCGCGTATATGCAGAATCACTGGTATTTTCAGTGCACATTACAGAGTAAGACAACCTTGATGATTCAACAAGAAAATAATGGTGTTTTCTTTGCATACAATAGAGAACTTCAATGTTACAAATACAAGGCATTTCAGTCCATATGCTTCGGAGTTTGGACCATCACCCACGAGAACACATGCAAAGTGTTTCCATTTTCGTTGCAGATCTCGGTTAATTCTCCACATGACACAGATGCAACCTGCGCACACAAAAAGAAAGGCAAAATTCAGATACAAAGACTTTTCTTCTCTTACTCCTTGTATGCTTTGCAATCTTCAAGACCATTGCTCTCTGCTGGTCCATGTGAGGCTATCTGCTTTGTTTCTTTCTTTTTGGGCGATCCTCTTGGCTTTGCTCAGTAATACATGTCAGCTGTAGTTCAATTTTGTCTGAATAAACTTCATGGAAGCCTTAAGGAACTTGGAGGGGAAGGGAATTGCG